>VCHN02002505.1:0-16990 GCA_007115665.2 Sequoiadendron giganteum
AGTGATGGTGAAATAAAGCTCTCACAAACTCAACAGCAAGAGGGAATTTAACACACAGGAAGAAGCTTACAGCAATGAAATTCGGAATTCCAAATGCAAAGGAAAAAGTGGTGAATTTAGCAATGAGAGTGAACCTATATATAGGTTTCGAATTCTCATGTTTACTACATTGTAGGCATGAGAATTCGACACCTCTCCTATTGACATTGTCAAAATGCGCAGTGGCAAACGAATAGCTAAATACTCAGCAAAATTAAGTGATGAATCAAACATATTTTCAAAGAATGTTTCAACTATCACATGACGAATTCGTGAAGCATCCACGTACAAGTTTAGTCACTGAAAATGCCCTAAAAAATGGCGAACTGAAAGACAAATGGCGTTTTAAGTTTGCTGTTTGAAAACGTCAAGGGTTACACACAGACGTTTTTAGCTTCCTTCTGCCCACGCGTCCAGAATGGTGGCGTTCAAACATTCGCGACTAAGTCTAAGATATGCGAGCTGGGCGCCCAAACATTCTCCATTGTTTCCATTGTTTTCTGGTTCATACAGTCGCACGATTTCTTCTCGTGAAGAAATCCGCGATTTTTAGCTTATTTAAAATATTTACTTTAAATCTTTTAAAAAGTCTATAGTTTCAAACATTTACATTTCCTTAATATTTTTCATGATTTTCCAATGGTCTTATGAATTTCAAAATTCCTTTCCCCAATAATACTTTCAACGTATTTTCCAAAGGTTTGAATATTTCGAAATTCCTTTGTATGGTAATGCAAAATAATTACCAAAGACTATATAAGTCTATTTCAAATCTCTCCAAGGCAAAGTCATTTTAATATTTATATTAAAATGTTATTAATATATTTTGTATTATATTCAATATAACATATTATAGTTTTTAATTTACCTTTATTTAAATATATAAATATATCTATATAATATTCGAATATTACATTAGATATATTAATATATTATATTATCGGTAAGACTATAATAGTATCAATATTAAATATATTAATAAACTTACCTAGTTTACACTTAAATATATCTATACATGTTTATTTTCAATTCTCCAATTACGTGTATTATAGACCAGTCAGAGCACCTTTAATATACGTAATTGCACAAACATGTATATATACATTTAACTGTAAATTCCAGGCATCAGTAACTTATCAGTTCACATTTCACATTCGAGGTTCACAGAACAGTAAGTCAGTCAATCAAGTAACACCACTCATAAAGCATAAAGAAGTAATCAGAAACTCCTAAGCCTAAGGATGACTTATCATGACAACTCAATCTGACTCAGTTCCCAAAACCCTCAGTGAAGTGTGTGTATGCTCATATGATCAACTTTACCGGTTAGCCAACCAAGTTCCTCTCCCGAGTGATGTTTCCCCTCCACCTGGAGGAATAGTTCCTGTTCCTGCATCCATGGCACAAAACCACGGCAGTCAATTGCTCACAATATTTGCAGTATATATAAATCAAATATATAAAACAAGACTAATTACTTTCCTCTATTCATTGTTTATCCAAGAATAACATTAATCAAGAATACAGAATGAGCCAATCATAACATGTAAACAGATTTTCATATTGATAACAAGGTTCAATCACATTTTATTCATTCAAAACCTTCCTTACAATCAGAATGCTCTAAGCATTACTAGAATAGTAACTATACAAATCCCGGGGTGTAACATACTCCCCCCCTTATGATTCATCGTCCTCGATGACCAAAGGTATTATTCAAAGCATAAAACTAAACAAAATCTTTATTGTTCAGCATTCTCAAAAACTTCAAGAATGTCAGGAAATCTTCTACGGATTTCCGTATAGTCCTCCCAAGTTGTTGAGTCTTCCGCATACTGGTCCCACTGAACCTTGCATTGTGAGACTTCACGGTTACGTAAGTGTAGCTTACGTATTTCCAGCACCTTGACGGGCTTGAGAGTTATTATTCCTGGATCCCTTACCTATAAGGTAGTCCAATCAATAACATGATTATCTCCAGCAATATACTTTTTAAGGTAAGATACATGGAAGACATTATGCATTCTAGCAAGAGCGGGTGGCAAAGCGATTCGGTAAGCTACAGGGTTTACTTCTTCTAAGACTTCAAATGGTCCAACATAACGTGGAGCCAATTTAGAATTCTTTCCAAAGTTAATGGAACTTTTGTGAGGTTTCACTCTCAAAAGTACCTTGTCACCTATGACAAAACTTCGTGGCATTCTCTTAGCATCTGCATAACTTTTCTGTCGACTATTAGCCTCTGCTAACCTTTGCTTAATAATCTTAACTTGTTCTTCCATTTCTGCTAACATTTCTGGCCCAAGACTTACTCGATCCTCAAGTTTATCCCAACTTATAGGAGTTTGACACTTTCGACCATACAAAGCTTCAAAAGGAGCCATTTTAATTGCAGAATGATACGAGTTGTTATATGCAAATTCGACCAAGGATAAATAGTCCTCCCACTTATATTGCTGATCCATGCAATATACCCTAAGTAGGTCTTCCATAATTTGATTTACCCTCTTAGTTTGCCCATCCGTTTCCAGATGATATGCCGAGCTAATGTTTAACTGCGTTCCCAATGCAGAAAACAAAGTTTGCCAAAACCTAGAAGTGATGCGTGCATCCCTATCAGATATAATCTTTTCAGGAATACCATGCAACCTAAAAACTTCCTGTACAAACTTTCTTGCTATGACCGGTGCTCCATCGGTTAGATTCCCTGGTATGAAGTGTGCTACCTTAGTTAGCCTGTCCACTACTACCAGAATGGCGTTATGCTTGTTCCTAGACATTGGCAATCCTTGCACAAAATCCATACTTATAACTTGCCATTTCCTTTCAGGAATATCATGAGGATACAACAATCCTGCTGGATGATGATGTTCAACTTTTACTCTTTGACAGTCAAGGCATTGAGCTACATAATTTGCGGCATCACCTTTCATTCCTTTCCAAAAATATAACGGTTTTACATCAGCCATCATCTTGGTTACTCCAGGATGTCCTGAATATGGTGCCTCATGAATCTCTTTCCATACAAGATTTCTCAATTCCTTGATATCTGGCACATACATCCTATCCTTGTACCTCAATATCCCACTGGACTCGAATTGATATCCTTCATACCTAGAGTCTAGAGGATTCTCAATGAGTGCTTGCTTAACCTGTAAGTAAAATTCATCCTCTTTGCATTTCAAAAACACTTGTTCCTTGAAGTCACTTTGAATTGTCACAATAGATGCAATATGGCGTCTTCTACTTAAGGCATCAGCAACTCTATTCTCCTTTCCTTTAATATAATTAATATTAAAGTCATAATCTGCAATTAACTCCAACCGTCTTCTCTGTCTAGCATTTAGATTAGGTTGAGTGAAGAGATATCTTAAACCATTGTGATCTGTTTTCAACTCAAATGGTTTTCCAAGCAAGTAGTGTCTCCACATCTGTAAAGCATGTACTACTGCTGCCAGTTCCAAATCATGCGAAGCATAATTCGTTTCATATGGCTTTAGTTTCCTGGACTCGTAAGCAATTACTTGTCCTTCTTGCATCAACACACCTCCTAATCCTTCTCCACAAGCATCAGTTATGACTGTGAAGCTTCCTTCAGGATCTGGTACCTTTAAGATTGGTGCGGTGGTCAACTTTTCCTTGAGAAGATCAAATGCCTCTTGGCACTTCTCATTCCATACAAATCTTTTCCCTTTTTTCTGCAAAGACGTTATAGGAAAAGCAATTTTTGAAAAGTTCTCCACAAACTTCCTATAATATCCAGCTAGTCCCATAAAACTTCTCACTTCAGATACATTCTTGGGTACAGGCCATTGCATAACTACCTCTATCTTGGTTGGGTCTACTGCTATCCCTTTAGCTGAAATGACATGGCCCAAGTAGTGCACTATTTCTTGAAAGAAAGTACACTTGGAAAGTATCCCATAAATCTTGTGTTCTCTTAACCTTTGTAACACCATCTCAAGATGTTTACAATGTTCTTCATTCTTTGAGTAAATTAATATGTCGTCTAGGAAGACCAACACAAATTTATCCAAGTAATCTCTGAAAACACTATTCATGAGATTCATGAAGGCTGCAGGCGCATTAGTTAAACCAAATGGTAATACTGTGAACTCATAATGTCCATAATGAGTTATAAATGCTATCTTGAAATTATCTTCATCCTTCACCCTCAGCTAGTGATATCCAGACCTCGGATCTATCTTTGAAAATACAGCTGCACCTTTTATCTGATCAAAGAGGTCATCAATATGTGGCAACAGGTATTTGTTCTTTATCATTGCTTTGTTTAGCATTCGATAATCGATGCATAAACGTAACGTGCCATCCTTCTTTTTAACAAATATCACTGGTGCTCCCCATGGTGATATGCTAGGTCGTATTAACCCTTTGGACAACAATTCATCCAATTGCGTCTTCAATTCCATGAGCTCAGTTGTAGTCATTCTATACGGTACTTTAGATACCAGTTCAGATCCTGGCACAATGTCAATTGAAAAATCAAACACTCTCTTCGGTGGAAGACCTGGTAGTTCCTCTGGAAATACATCAACATAGTCTTTTAAGATAGGATACTTCTCCATATCTATTCTTCCTGTTTCTTCCACTTCTCCATCTTCAAGTTCTTGAGAACTTTGAAACACAGAGTTTTCGTCTTCTTGCCCTAGTTTCTCAATCTTGACTGCAAAAAGTTGACAACCTTTCTTCTTGGCTTTCACCAGCTGCATTGCTATGATTTTCCGAACAGTCACTTCCCTTGGTATCCCATGGATTTCTAAATGGTTTCCTAAATCATCAAGGCATCTTACAGTCTTGGCTTGGCAGTCTACAATAGCCCTACGTCTCCACAGCCAATTCATTCCTAGGATTACATCATAGGACCCTAGTGGCGCGACATATAGGTTAACCTCAGTGGCAAAGTTGGGTAATTCTAACCTAGCCTCAAATAGACATTGGTCAACCCTTGCTCTTGTTTGGTTTACATATTCCACATTCCATGCCTTTTCCATGTATCCTGCCTTCCTAGACAATTGCCTAGTTACCTTAGGTGAAATGAAATTTTCAGTTGCACCAGTGTCAATTAAAACAGAAATAGGTAGTCCAAAAAGGTTACCTTGAACTTTGATCGGGGTGATTTGATAGTCTGCCTGCCGATCGTCCATTGCAACATGAATCCTTTGTTGGAACATTGCCTGTTGCGAAGGCAAAGCATTTCCTCAAGATTGAGAACTAGAAGTCCTATCAGGGCACTCATTTGCATAGTGACCTCCCTTCCTATCCGATGATTTAAACCTAGAATGAACTTTTGTATTTGGAATCGTTCATCCTTGAGATAAATGGGCACATAGCGGATAAGACGAGTAAATTTCTCCTAGTTCTCGTGAACCGTCATGGTTCCTTGTTTCAGCTCCTGGAAGTCGGACAGTTTCTGATCATAATATAGTTGGGGTAACCACCAGTTACGGAAGATTTCAACAAACTCATTCCAAGTTAACTTCCATGAACTTAGGTTAAGCTCCAACTTTTTATTCATCCACCAGTTAGAAGCTTCTCTAGCTAACTGGTAGGCTCCCCAAGCAGCCTTGGTAACCTCATCATAATCACGGATTTCAAAGTACTTTTCCATTTGGACAAGCCATACTTCGGCTTCATCACCCCCAGCAGTTCCATCGAACTTGGGTGGATAAATTTTCTTCATATCCCTTGTTAATTCTCGGGATATGATCTTCTTGTTTTTGTCCATGGAGTTAGTAGGTGACTTCTCTCTTTCTGCATGATGTGAAGAACTTTCTTCTAACTCCTCTATAGTTATATCTTTTTCTCCCCTATCCTTGGCTTTTTCCTGCTCAAGGTTGGCTAGTCTAGCCAATATCTGGTCTAGCTTAGCTTCCATCTCAGCTGGTGTCAATTCTTCTTGCTGATTCGCTCTGGATTTATTTCGATTTCTTTCGTATACTTGAACCATAGATTAAAGAAATTATAACCTGAAATTTTAATTTCAAGTTAGACTAACTTTTACTTTACTATTTTGCAAACATATAATCAAACACCATTTCATACAAACAAATGTTTTCACACAAAAATTTGACATTTTGATTGATAGATAAACCTCATTTTATTTATAGATAGGAGGATTTCAAAAGAATCCACAAGATTTACATAGAATGACTATTCAGATAGTCAAGGGGTGAATACCCTTCCGATTCACTCTCAGATACATAGCTAAGAGGAGTGTACCCTACAGATTGAGAGAGTTGTAAATCTCGTTCATTAAGTTCTTCCCTAATCTGGTCTTCCCTATCCCAAAATGGATAGTAACCCTCGGATTTATTGTCCGATACATATATTTGGGATGCAGTGTCCTTTAAGTGTTCCTCTTCTTTATGGACCATGCCTTTCGTAGGCATTTGTTCATGAGACCATTTCTCCATTGGCGGGGTCCTTGGTGTATATCCCTCGGACTCTTTACTTGAAGATATCATAATCACTTCTGCCATTGGAACGACTCTAGGATCCCTAAATATGAAGGCCGGGCTGGAACTTTCTTCAGATGGCATATCTCTGGATAGAGATAAGGCTTCAGACTCTTCAGGTGCAATGGAGGGAAGGTAGTTGTACATAGCCTCCAGTTTCATCTTTCTCTTCTCACCATGGATTCGAGAAAGTGCGTGGCTGAAGGTTTCTGTGTCTCTCAACCAAACTGCGTTGTCGTAGTTGGTTCGTTCAATTGTTTTCACAATTGCCTCCTTTTCCTTCTTGGCCTTTAGGTAGCATTCGTTTCCGATTACGGACTTTCTTGCCGTAAATCTAACACGTACCATCCTGACTCAAGAATTTTTCACAACATTACATAATGTTGGAAAAGGAAAATTTGGTGAACTCATAGGTTCCAGAGCTAAACCTGGTAGCTCTGATGCCACATGTAACAACTCCCCAAAATCGGGTAAACAAAAATTTTCTACTTTCACTAATAAGATTAAAGGAAATACATTTATAATGACAAAGTAAATAACTGTTCTTTTCATTCTAATTGAACATTTCATCATAAAAAAATAAATGACACAATACATCATTGTTCTATTTTCCAAGTAAATAACAGAGTACGCTTTCATCATTACTTTTCTTTCAATTAAAAAGCAAGGTAAGAATCTTACAAGTTTCAAACATAGCTCGGAAGCTTTTGAGCAAATAGGAATAAGACTGTCCAGGATCTTCCCTTTCAAACCTTGGTTCATTAGAAGTCTACCGTGGAGGAGAAACATCACTCAGGTGCTTTTCCACCAACCACAGACTTATATTGCGGTCCCCTGCACGTTTACTGTTAAGTAGACGACCCTCCCTTCTACGAAGAGATTGGTTGGGTAACCGATTCTGTATGACCAACTGAGCATAGTGTGTAATCCTACATAACTAAATCCTTGTGCCCTCACAATCTCAATCTAGCATGTAACCTGGATTACTGTGAACTGACAGTGTAATTCGTCTCACAGTCTAAGTGGACGTTAGGTATACTACACTACTTTGGCCAAAGCATTTCGGCAGTATTTAAATTGACGGTCATTTATCACTTGCACTAAGTCAGGTTCAGTTTGACTTAAGGCTGCCTTATCCTACGCGTAGGTTGAGTCCTTTCCGTGGGTAGTCAATCACCCTAGACTTCCTACTTCAACTACTTAAACAGGAAATGGAGTACAATCAACAAGGGGTCCCTCTGGTACTTCCTAACATGGAAATCTTTATCCATGGAGTACATAGCTTTCTCTAGTTAACCTATTTAACTCTAAAGCTTTAGACTACCTTGGTACTGAATCCACCCTCGTCCTAGTATTTAATAACTAGTTCCTTTTCCTTTATTTAAGGAGTTCAAGCAGTATTCAAATAATACAAAAGATAAAGTACTTTTATTAAGAAGTAATCAAACATTTCCCTTTTATGCTATTCCTTTTCAAACTCTCCTATGAAATCAAACTATTTCATTTCAACAAGCTTTTTAACTATTTCCAATTCAACAAGCTCTTAAGCTATTTCTAATTCAATACAATTCCTTAGAACAATAGAGGCTTTTCTAATATTTTCATTTCATACTACAACATAATGCAAAGCATAATCAAGCAACAAATAACTCATTTTTAAATCAATGACAGAAATTCTTCAAAACATTTCTCATGCCTGAATTCCTTGCTGCGAAATGAGTTCGATTGGTAGCTTCGGTTCTTCCTCCACCGTTCTTCACAGCCTTTACCAGCTACTTCTCACAGCATGAACATACAACTCTTAGGTAAATACAGTTCGGTAATGAGGGAATGTTGCTCTCAGCAATACAGTCACAGCAAGATGATAAATGGCTCTCAGCAAAAATTATAGATGGCTTTCACAAAATGATATTTGACTCTCACAATCTAAATAGCAATGATGGTTTGCAACTCACTGGAAATGCAACAGCAATGATGGTGAAATAAAGCTCTCACAAAACTCAACAGCAAAGAGGGAATTTAACACACAGAAAAAGCTACAGCAATGAAATTCATAATTCCAAATGCAAAGGAAAAAGTGGTGAATTTAGCAATGAGAGTGAACCTATATATAGGTTTCGAATTCTCATGTTTACTACATTGTAGGCATGAGAATTCGACACCTCTCCTATTGACATTGTCAAAATGTGCAGTGGCAAACAAATAACCAGATACTCAGCGAATTTAAGTGATGAATCAAACATATTTTCAAAGAATGTTTCAACTATCACATGACGAATTCGTGAAGCAACCACGTACAAGTTTAGTCACTGAAAATGCCCTCAAAAATGGCGAACTGAAAGACAAATGGCGTTTTAAGTTTGTTGTTTGAAAACGTCAAGTGTTACACACAGACGTTTTTGGCTTCCTTCTGCCCACGCATCCAGAATGGTGGCGTTCAAACATCCGCGACCAAGTGTAAGATATGCGAGCTGAGCACCCAAACATTCTCCATTGTTTCCATTGTTTTCTGGTTCATACAGTCGCGCGATTTCTTCCCATGAAGAAATCCGCGATTTTTAGCTTATTTAAAATATTTACTTTAAATCTTTTAAAAGTCTATAGTTTCAAACATTCATATTTCCTTAATATTTTTCATGAATTTCCAATGGTCTTATGAATTTCGAAATTCCTTTCCCCAATAATACTTTCAACGTATTTTCCAAAGGTTTGTATATTTCGAAATTCCTTTGTATGGTAATGCAAAATAATTACCAAAGACTATATAAGTCTATTTCAAATCTCTCCAAGGCAAAGTCATTTTAATATTTATATTAAAATGTTATTAATATATTTTGTATTATATTCAATATAACATATTATAGTTTTTTAATTTACCTTTATTTAAATATATAAATATATCTATATAATATTTGAATATTACATTAGATATATTAATATATTATATTATCGGTAAGACTATAATAGTATTGATATTAAATATATTAATAAACTTACCCAGTTTACACTTAAATATATCTATACATGTTTATTTTCAATTCTCCAATTACGTGTATTATAGACCAGTCAGAGCACCTTTAATATACGTAATTGCACAAACATGTATATATACATTTAACTGTAAATTCCAGGCATCAGTAACTTATCAATTCACATTTCACATTCGAGGTTCACAGAATAGTAAGTCAATCAATCAAGTAACACCACTCATAAAGCATAAAGAAGTAATCAGAAACTCCTAAGCCTAAGGATGACTTATCATGACAACTCAATCTGACTTAGTTCCCAAAAACCCTCAGTGAAGTGTGTGTATGCTCATATGATCAACTTTACCGGTTAGCCAACCAAGTTCCTCTCCCGAGTGATGTTTCCCCTCCACCTGGAGGAATAGTTCCTGTTCCTGCATCCATGGCACAAAACCACGGCAGTCAATTGCTCACAATATTTGTAGTATATATAAATCAAATATATAAAACAAGACTAATTACTTTCCTCTATGCATTGCTTATCCAAGAATAACATCAATCAAGAATACAGAATGAGCCAATCATAACATGTAAACAGATTCTCAAATTGATAACAAGGTTCAATCACATTTTATTCATTCAAAACCTTCCTTACAATCAGAATGCTCTAAGCATTACTAGAATAGTATCTATACAAATTTCCGGGGTGTAACATACTCCCCCCCTTATGATTCATCGTCCTCGATGACCAAAGGTACTATTCAAAGCATAAAATCAAAACAAAATCTTTATTGTTCAGCATTCTCAAAAACTTCGAGAATGTCAGGAAATTTTCTTTGGATTTCCGCATAGTCCTCCCAAGTTGCTGAGTCTTCCGCATACTGGTCCCACCGAACCTTGCATTGCGAGACTTTTCGGTTACGTAAGTGTAGCTTACGTATTTCCAGCACTTTGACGGGCTCGAGAGTTATTACTCCTGGATCCCTTACCTGTAAGGCAGTCCAATCAATAACATGATTATCTCTAGCAATATACTTTTTAAGGTAAGATACATGGAAGACATTATGCATTCTAGCAAGAGCGGGTGGCAAAGCGATTCGGTAAGCTACAGGGTTTACTTCTTCTAAGACTTCAAATGGTCCAACATAACGTGGAGCCAATTTAGAATTCTTTCCAAAGTTAATGGAACTTTTCTGAGGTTTCACTCTCAAAAGTACCTTGTCACCTATGACAAAACTTCGAGGCACTCTCTTAGCATCTGCATAACTTTTCTTTCGACTGTTAGCCTCTGCTAACCTTTGCTTAATAACCTTAACTTGTTCTTCCATTTCTGCTAACATTTCTGGCCCAACACTTACTCGATCCTCAAGTTTATCCCAACTTATAGGAGTTCGACACTTTCGACCATACAAAGCTTCAAAAGGAGCCATTTTAATTGCAGAATGATACGAGTTGTTATATGCAAATTCGACCAAGGATAAATAGTCCTCCCACTTATATTGTTGATCCATGCAATATACCCTAAGTAGGTCTTCCATAACTTGATTTACCCTCTCAGTTTGCCCATCCGTTTCCGGATGATATCCCGAGCTAATGTTTAACTGCGTTCCCAATGCAGAAAACAAAGTTTGCCAAAACCTAGAAGTGATGCGTGCATCCCTATCAGATATAATCTTTTCAGGAATACCATGCAACCTAAAAACTTCCTGTACAAACTTTCTTGCTATGACCGGTGCTCCATCGGTTAGATTCCCTAGTATGAAGTGTGCTACCTTAGTTAACCTGTCCACTACTACCAAAATGGCGTTATGCTTGTTCCTAGACATTGGCAATCCTTGCACAAAGTCCATGCTTATAACTTGCCATTTCCTTTCAGGAATATCATGAGGATACAACAATCCTGCTGGATGATGATGTTCAGCTTTTACTCTTTGACACTCAAGGCATTGAGCTACATAATTTGCGGCATCACCTTTCATTCCTTTCCAGAAATATAACAGTTTTACATCAGCCATCATCTTGGTTACTCCAGGATGTCCAGAATATGGTGCCTCATGAATCTCTTTCCATACAAGATTTCTCAATTCCTTGATATCTGGCACATACATCCTATCCTTGTACCTCAATATCCCACTGGACTCGAATTGATATCCTTCATACCTAGAGTCTAGAGGATTCTCAATGAGTGCTTGCTTAACCTGTAAGTAAAATTCATCCTCTTTGCATTTCAAAAGCACTTGTTCCTTGAAGTCACTTTGAATTGTCACAATAGATGCAATATGGCGTCTTCTACTTAAGGCATCAGCAACTCTATTCTCCTTTCCTTTAATATAATTAATATTAAAGTCATAATCTGCAATTAACTCCAACCATCTTCTCTGTCTAGCATTTAGATTAGGTTGAGTGAAGAGATATCTTAAACCATTGTGATCTTTTTTCAACTCAAATGGTTTTCCAAGCAAGTAGTGTCTCCACATCTGTAAAGCATGTACTACTTCTGCCAGCTCCAAATCATGCGAAACATAATTCATTTCATATGGCTTTAGTTTCCTAGACTCGTAAGCAATTACTTGTCCTTCTTGCATCAACACACCTCCTAATCCTTCTCCACAAGCATCAGTTATGACTGTGAAGCTTCCTTCAAGATCTCGTACCTTCAAGATTGGTGCGGTGGTTAACTTTTCCTTGAGAAGGTCAAATGCCCCTTGGCACTTCTCATTCCATGCAAATCTTTTACGTTTCTTCTGCAAAGATGTTATAGGGAAAGCAATTTTTGAAAAGTTTTCCACAAACTTCCTATAATATCCAGCTAGTCCCATAAAACTCCTCACTTCAGATACATTTTTGGGTACAGGCCATTGCATAACTGCCTCTATCTTGGCTGGGTCTACTGCTATCCCTTCAGCTGAAATAACATGGCCCAAATAGTGCACTCTTTCTTGAAAGAAAGTACACTTGGATAGTTTCCCATAAAGCTTGTGTTCTCTTAACCTTTGTAACACCATCTCAAGATGTTTACAATGCTCTTCTTCATTCTTGGAGTAAATCAATATTCGTCTAGAAAGACCAACACAAATTTATCCAAGTAATCTCTGAAAACACTATTCATGAGATTCATGAAGGCTGCAGGCGCATTGGTTAAACCAAATGGTAGAACTGTGAACTCATAATGTCCATAGCGAGTTCTAAATGCTGTCTTGAAATTATCTTCATCCTTCACCCTCAACTGGTGATATCCGGATGTCAAATCTATCTTTGAAAATACAGCTGCACCTTTCATCTGATCAAAGAGGTCATCAATACGTGGCAACGGGTACTTGTTCTTTACCGTTGCTTTGTTTAGCATTCGATAATCGATGCATAAACGTAATGTACCATCCTTCTTTTTGACAAATATCACTGGTGCTCCCCATGGTGATACGCTAGGTCGTTTTAACCCTTTGGACAGTAATTCATCCAACCGCGTCTTCAATTCCATGAGCTCAGTTGTAGTTATCCTGTACGGTACTTTAGATACTGGTTCAGATCCTGGCACAATGTCGATTGAAAAATCGAACACTCTCTTTGGTGGAAGACCTGGTAGTTCCTCTGGAAATACATCAGCATAGTCTCTTAAGATAGGATACTTCTCCATATCTGTTCTTCCTGTTTCTTCCACTTCTCCATCTTCAAGTTCTTGAGAACTTTGAAAAACAGAGTTTTCGTCTTCTTGCCCTAGTTTCTCAATCTTGACTGCGAAAAGTTGACAACCTTTCTTCTTGGCTTTCATCAGCTGCATTGTTGTGATTTGCCGAACAGTCACTTCTCTTGGTATCCCTTGGATTTCTACAAGGTTTCCTAAATCGTCAAGGCATCTTACTGTCTTGGCTTGGCAGTCTACAATAGCCCTATGTCTTCACAACCAATTCATTCCTAGGATTACATCATAGGACCCTAGAGGTGCGACATATAGGTTAACCTCAGTGGCAAAGTTGGGTAATTCTAACCTAGCCTCAAATAGACATTGGTTAACCCTTGCTCTTGTTTGGTTTGCATACTCTACATTCCAAGCCTTTTCCATGTATCCTGCCTTCCTAGACAATTGCCTAGTTACCTTAGGTGAAATGAAATTTTCAGTTGCACCAGTGTCAATTAAAACAGAAATAGGTAGTCCAAAAAGGTTACCTTGAACTTCAATCGGAGTGATTTGATAGTCCGCCTGCCGATCGTCCACTGCAGCATGAATCCTTTGTTGGAACATTGCTTGTTGCGAAGGGAAAGCATTTCCTCAAGACTGAGAACTAGAAGTCCTATCAGGGCACTCGCATAGTGACCTCCTTCCTATCCGATGATTTAAACCTAGAATGAACTTCCGTATTCGGAATCGTTCATCCTTGAGATAAATGGGCACATAGCGGATAAGACGAGTAAATTTCTCCCAGTACTCGTGAGCCATCATGGTTCCTTGTTTCAGCTCCTGGAAGTCGGACAGTTTTTGATCATAGTACAGTTGAGGTAACCACCAGTTACGGAAGATTTCAACAAACTCGTTCCAAGTTAACTTCCATGAACTTAGGTTAAGCTCCAACTTTTTATTCATCCACCAGTTAGAAGCTTCTCCAGCCAACTGGTATGCTCCCCAAGCAGCCTTGGTAACCTCATCGTAATCCCGGATTTCAAAGTACTTTTCCATTTGGACAAGCCATACTTCGGCTTCATCACCCCCAGCAGTTCCATCGAACTTGGGTGGATAGATTTTCTTCATATCCCTTGTTAATTCTCGAGATATCATCTTCTTGTTTTTGTCCATGTAGTTAGTAGGTGATTTCTCTCTTTCAGCATGATGTGAAGAACTTTCTTCTTACTCCTCTATAGTTACATCTTTTTCTCCCCTATCCTTGGCTTTTTCCTTCTCAAGGTTGGCTAATCTAGCCAATATTTGGTCTTAGCTTAGCTTCCATCTTAGCTGGTGACAATTCCTCTTGTTGATTCGCTCTGGATTTGTTTCGATTCCTTTCGTATACTTGAACCATAGATTAAAGAAATTATAACCTGAAATTTAATTTCAAGTTAGACTAACTTTTACTTAACTATTAAGTAAACATATAATCAAACACCATTCCATAGAAACAAATATTTTCACACAATAATTTGACATTTTGATTGATAGATAAAACTCGTTTTATATATAGATAGGAGGATTTCTAAAAGAATCCACAAGATTTACATAGAGTGACTATCCAGATAGTCAAGGGGTGAATATCCTTCCGATTCACTCTCGGATACATAGCTAAGAGGTGTGTACCCAACAGATTGAGAGAGTTGTAATTCTCTTTCATTAAATTCTTCCCTAATCTGATCTTTCCTATCCTAGAATGGATAGTAACCCTCAGATTTATTGTCCGATACATATATTCGGGATGCAGTGTCCTTTAAGTGTTCTTCTTCTTTATGGTCCATTTGTTCATGAGACCATTCCTCCATTGGCGGGGTCCTTGGTGTATATCCCTCGGACTCTTTACTTGAAGATATCATAATTACTTCTGCCATTGGGACGACTACAGGATCCCTAAATATGAAGGCTGGACTGGAACTTTCTTCAGATGGCATATCTCTGGATAGAGACAAGGGTTCAGACTCTTCGAGTGCAACGGAGGGAAGGTAGTTGTACATTGCCTCCAGTTTCATCTTTCTCTTCTCACCATGGATTCGAGAAAGTGCGTGACTGAAGGTTCCTGTGTCACTCAACCAAATTGCGTTGTCGTAGTTGGTTCCTTCAATTGTTTTCACAATTGTCTCCTTTTCCTTCTTGGCCTTTAGGTAGCGTTCGTTTCCGATCACGGACTTTCTCGCCGTTAATCTAACACTTACCATCCTGACACAAGAATTTTTCACAACATTAGGTAATGTTGGAAATGGAAAATTTGGTGAACTCATAGGTTCCAGAGCTAAACCTGGTAGCTCTGATACCACATGTAATGAACCCAAAACCGGGTAAACAAAATTTTTTTTCTACTTTCACTAATACGATACAAGGAAATACAATTAAATGACAAAGTACATAACTTTTCTTTTCATTCTAATTGAACATTTCATCATAAAGAAATAAATGACACAATACATCATTGTTCTATTTTCCAAGTAAATAACAGAGTACGCTTTCATGATTACTTTTCTTCAAAATAAAAAGCAAGGTAAGAATCTTACAAGTTTCAAACATAGCTCGGAAGCTTTTGAGCAAATAGGAATAAGACTGTCCAGGATCTTCCTTTTCAAACCTTGGTTCATCAGAAGTCTACTGTGGAGGAGAAACATCACTCAGGTGCTTTTCCACCAACCACGGACTTATATTGTGGTCCCCCGCACGTTTACTGTTAAGTAGACGGCCCTCCCTTCTACGAAGAGATTGGTTGGGTAACCGATTCTGTATGACCAACTGAGCATAGTGTGTAATCCTACATAACTAAATCCTTGTGCCCTCACAATCTCAATCTAGCATGTAACCTGGATTACTGTGAACTGACAGTGTAATTCGTCTCACAGTCTAAGTGGACGTTAGGTATACTAAACTACTTTGGCCAAAGCATTTCGGCAGTACTTAAACTGACGGCCATCTATCACTTGCACTAAGTCAGGTTCCGTTTGACTTAAGGCTGCCTTATCCTACGCATAGGTTGAGTCCTTTCCGTGGGTAGTCAATCACCCTAGACTTCCTACTTCAACTACTTAAACAGGAAATGGAGTACAGTCAACAAGGGGTCCCTCTGGTACTTCCTAACATGGAAATCTTTATCCATGGAGTACATAGCTTTCTCTAGTTAACCTATTTAACTCTAAAGCTTTAGACTACCTTGGTACTGAATCCACCCTCATCCTAGTATTAATAACTAGTCCCTTTCCTTTATTTAAGGAGTTCAAGCAGTATTCAAGTAATACAAAACATAAGGTACTTTTACTAAGAAGTAATCAAGCATTTTCCTTTTATGTTATTCCTTTTCAAATTTTCTTATGAAATCAAACTATTTCATTTCAACAAGCTTTTAAGCTATTTCCAATTCAACAAGTTCTTAAGCTATTTCTTAATTCAATAAGCCTTTTCTAATGAATTTAAGCTATTCCCAATTCAATACCATTCCATAGAAAAATAGAGGCTTTCTAATATTTTTCCTTTCAAACTACAACATAATGCAAAGCATAATCAGGTAAACAAATAACTCATTTTTAAATCAATGACAAATTCTACAAAGATATTTCTCATGCCTGATTTCCTTTTGCGAAATGAGTTCGATTGGTGGCTTCAGTTCTTCCTCTACCGTCCTTCACAGCCTTTACCAGCTACTTCTTAAGCATGAACAAATACAACTCTCAGGTAAATGCAGTTTGGTAATGAGGGAATGTTGCTCTCAGCAATACAGTCCCAGCAAGATGATAAATGGCTCTCAGTAAAATTGTAAATGGCTCTCACAAAACTCAATAGCAATGATGGTTTGCAGCTTACTGAAAATGCAACAGCAATGATGGTGAAATAAA
>VCHN02001014.1:0-26430 GCA_007115665.2 Sequoiadendron giganteum
AAATGAATTAATTAAATAATTAAAATAATTAAATTATGTAGGGGAAAAAGTGGAAAATGATGCTTGTTGGTCTAGAACATCTTTTTGTGTCTTTGTAGCTGTATTGGTAAATACATGGAAAAAAAAAATAGAACCTGACTATTTTCCCTGATGCCTAGGAAAGGATTGGACTGCTTGATGCGACGCCTATATAATATGTATGGCAGGAGAATGAATCAATAAGCAACATACAGAGCTCAAAGGTAGAAACAAACTACTAGATCAAAGTTTTGATCTAAATACAGGCGTGGTAGATAAAGCAGAAACAAACCAAGTGAGAACAAACCAATCTCAAAGCAAAGATTATAGAGTACTTGGTACTCCAAATACCGAGCTTAACATCAATTAGATCTCACCATACTCTAAACAATTATAATAATAGTATTGATATTGACATAAAAATATCATTGTGATCTTCATAACATTCGAAGAGACCAAAACTATCCATATGATATCTTGAACAAAAGGCTGATCAAAAGCAAAAACCAAACACAAATCTTAAACGGTATAGCTGCCCTCCTTCTAGCGCCATTTTGTGGATGCTAAAATCTACAAAATGTTGCTTATAACATTGACATAAGGTTAGCATTGTTAGCAAATCACAACATCCCTATGAGATAATGAATCATGTCTAACATGCTAAACAAAACTCTAAAAGACCATATAAGAAAACTTAAAGCATATTCAAACAGTATCCATATCTATCCCATAGTGGGAGTGGTGTCTTTTGAAATGTGGAAAGAAAAGCCCTTTCCCACCCCCTTGATAAGAAAAATCTACCAAATGATAGATGATGAAGAGCAAGATTGATTCTGAAATGAAGAGAGTAACCTTGCTTCAAGATGTGTTGTCAAATTCTATTGTTGTGATGAGTAAGATTAGTTCTCTTATGTGGAGAGAAACCTTGCATGAAAAAGTGTTGTTGTTTGAAGGAGAGAAGCCTTCAACTTATAGTTGAACTTGAAGAGAGGAGAGGCCAAATTGATGAATGTGGGATCATTCATGGACCAATGACAAGATGCCACTTGTCAAGGTGTGAGAGGGTGAGGAATGTGCAAGTCTTGGCCAATGTGCCAAATTAAAATTTTAATTTGTATGAAAAGACATGTTTAGGGGGGATGAAAGGTGCAATAAATGCCAAGTTTGACTTGTACAAGAGATGTGTAAGAGCATTTAATGCTTTGTTGGAAGGGACAAGTCATGTGGAGGGAAGATTCAAATTGGAAGAATATTCCATCTTGATGACCTTTTGAAAGTAATTAGAAGAATTGAATAAATCAAATAATTAATTTATTGGTGCAAGTGGGTGGGTTAGTTGAGAGTTTAGATTTGACTCTAGTTGAGTCAAAAGCTGGAGAATAGGTGATCATGATTAGAGGTTAATTAATTTAGATTAATTAACTTGGAGGATTTTAGAAGTTTGACATTTGATTTAAATCAGTTTGATTTATTGAATCAAATAAGAAGAAATTTAGGACTTAATTAAATAATTTGATTTATTTAATTAAATATGATGAACCCTAGGGAATTAATTAATAAAATATTTTAATTGATGAATAGAAGAAATGAATGTTAATTAGAGCAGAATGCACGATGCATGATGTTAGTTTTGCATTTCTACATTTTGCCCCTCTTTTAAGCAATGCACTTGTTTCATTGATTCAAAGAATGATGTTGCCGATATCGAAATTAAAAATTTCTTGATTTTTTGGATGCCCCAGCGAAAAGAAATACATTAGTACATTGCCCCCTCGAGAGATCGAATGAAAAGATTTGATTTGAGGTCGATCTCATGATAAAGAGGTTCAAAATGGATGTATGGATGGTTAGACTATATGATAATGATGATGTAAATGAGATATTTGAAAGATGCTTAGAATAATGAATCTATATTATCTTAAACATCTTAAATGATTATGCAATGGATGTGAGATGGATGAGATGGATGATGTTGTCCTATAATGATATGATGTGATTAAGCAAGATGAGAGGATGGATGCAACATGGGTGCAGGATGGATGCATTGTTAGCATGAAAGAGGATAGAAGAATGAAAAGGATCAACCCTTAAATTCAAGAAGATGAAGAAGTCCAACAAGTCCCCTAGTCATCGAGACTTTATTGGATATGATGATGAATGATGATGATGTATTGCTTATCCGAGGATGTTAAAGAGCATACCTTTCTTTATGTTTGATAACACACATAGGTGTGATACATCAAGGTATAAAGAACCAGGATGGCGTGGCGCCTAGTGTGATGGACTTTGACTCATTAAACAAATAGGAGTACTCTTGTTCACACTTGACATACAGAAACCTTGCTAGGACGGACCCAACAAAGCAAGCATTCACCAAGTTATTTTACAAGAACATCCAACAAGCATATCAGATAAAAAGATAAGGTTCATTTGTGCTTCAGTGTTGGATTAGGCTCCTAGGGTTTGATATTATGTATTTGATGGTTGATACTATTGCTTCATGCCTTTTCCCTTGATTCTACCTTATTCTAGAGATGAAATCCTCGTTGGATATTTTTCACTACAATTGTACTATAAATTGGAATAGCTTATCAAATTCATAATGGAAAATGTAAAAGTTCTCTTTTACTTCAACTTAAAAACATCTTTCAAATACCCATAACTTTATTCTATAGAATGAAATCTTTGTTGAGAGATTTTGTCATCACAACTATACTATAAATTGGAATAGCTTATTAAATTGAAAATTGAAAATATAAAAGTATTCTTTTATTTTATCTCAAAAAAATCTTTCAAATACCCATAGTAAAATATAGGTAATGGCTTTAGGTTAATAAAACTACTCTTTTATTTTAGCTCAAAAAAAATTTGTCAAATACCCATAACCCTATTCAATAGAATGAAATCCTTGTTGATATTAGGATAATAGGGTTTCAGTTCTATGTATTTTATGGTTGATGCTATTGATTCATGCGTTTTCCCTTGATTCTACCTTATTCTATAGAATGAAATCCTTATTGAGATTTTATGTGGTTAAAAATGTACTATAAATTGGAATAGCTTACTAAATTCATCATGAAAAATATAAAAGCACTTTTTCATTTTAGCTCAAAAGAATATTTCAAATACCCATAACCCTATTCTACATAATGAATTCTTTTTTGATATTTTTGTCATTACAGTTGTACTATAAATTGGAGCAGCTTATGAAATTCATAATGGAAAGTATAAAAGTACATTTTTATAGCTCACAAAAATATTTCAAATCAAATAGTTGTAAAATATATGAGGTAGGAGATTCTTGTAATTTTCCTCTAATTAGAATAGCTTATTAAATTCATAATGGAAAATATAAAAGTATTCTTTTATTTTAGTTCAAACAAATCTTTGAAATATCCATAACTCTAATCTACAGAATGAAATCCTTGTTGAGATTTTCTATCATTACAATTTTACTATAAATTGAAATAGCGTATTAAATTCATAACAAAAAATATTATAGTACTCTTTTATTTTATTTTGAAAATATATGCAGATGACAAGTATGAGATTCTTGTAAGTCAGTTCATTGTTGTTCAAAATCTCTTCCATATTATTCTAGTAATATATCTACATATAATATATTTGGGCAATAAGCATTCACCTAAGTTAATATTAAACATATTGTAACAAAAAATGACTAAACCTAACCTAAGTTGTAATAATGAAATTGAAACTTGATAAATAATTTAAAATAATAAATTTGTTTGATTTGTTATTATATAATAATTGAATTTTGAGAGAATAAATTAAATATATATAAATTTGATAAATTTAAATTATTTTACTTTTAACTTCATCAACAGTTTAATGTCATGTTCTAGTTCTAATATAGATTTTTAAATCACTATGTATAACTATTTTAAAAAAATAAAGGAATTTCAAAATTTAACTTTCTCATAATAATTAGATTCTCCATATAAAACATTAAGTAACATCATCGAATCATCAGATTTATGGTTCAATTGACACTGCAGAAAGGACTGCGGTCTTCAATAGACCGATATCCGATACACTTAACATAGTTTATGCCATGCATCTGCCGGTTTTCTCCAACACAACCAAAGGTTTATGCATACTCATTTGCTTCTCATATAGTTAAGCTTAGAAGATATAATTGTGCATGGTGTGTGATACAATGTGTTGGCATATCTGTAATTTAGTTACACCCTGTAATTTTATATTTCTCGATTTTATGATGGTGAAACAGCAATGTAGTGAACTATTCAGAAGTTATATTTTCTCCAAGCGGGACAGAGCTATTACTTGGTAATTTGGCAATTGCATTTTGATCGGAGTTTAAAGATTATAGTTGAGACTTGCTCTATCACATGACACAGGTCACAGGTAACTTTCCTCCAACAACTACGAGTGCCTCGTTTGTTTTACGAAAGGATTATCTTTATTTGCTTCACCAGTACAAGCAGGTTTACTTCTTTCAGCGTAAGGGTCCTGTAGTGCCATCACCAGGTATCTAGATAAAACTGTATTTTCAAACTGTGTCATCTTCACATTAAGATTGGTGTTTTTCTCACATAATTGCATACTTTCTGCTGTATAAGCAGTTTCACAACGTTCAGAGAGGTCCTGTAGTAGATATGGAAAAGCAGAAGATTGATTCTGCCCAAGCACTCGGAGGTCCTTGCTTGTAACCAATATTGTAAATAATTCATTGATAATTAGGGACTGACCTTTGTATTACTACTGTAAAGATTTATGCAGATGAATAAATTTAATGATAAATACAACGTTGATGCAGTTGACCCGACATCATCTATTGGAAGTGTTGTTACTGCTGCATTGATGGAAAATTTGAGCATGGTTACCTAGTCAGTGTGACAGTTGGAACAAGGAAAATGAGGGGTGTTTTGTACCATGTTCCTCCTTCCACCACTGCACCACAGCATGCAACTGTATCTCCCTTTATGAATAGCACGGGTAATGAGCTCAAAGCCTGTGTCACGGAACATCAGATTGAACGTAGGCGAAAAAAGAAGCTAATGACTAGGAAATGTGAAATGTAGTGCGAGCTATAACACAGATTTTCCAATGCAGTGAGCTGAGGTATCTTGATCTCTTGATGGCTGTGAGTGTTGGTGGAGCTATTGTGGTGAAATGTATGTTACATTGAGAATGTGTTCTATGTGTAACATTCATCTTCTTTTCTTCTTTCTTTTCTGATAGCGAGTCTGAGATGTGAGACTTTATGTACAGTGTGTCTTATTTTGGTAGTGAGCTGGTTTTTTCAAATATTTATATTGTGATTTAATCTTCATCATGATTTTCCACGTAAATATGGTGTTATCTTGTGTATTGTGTTGATTGTTTTCAATTTTTGTTATATATTTTTCATGTTCAAACATTATAACATATTAAGGGTTTAATGAATACATATAGATTTGATAATTGTTGAGGATTTTATTGATCTGGGTGTAGTCGAATCAGTAGAACTTAAACAAGAACTCGTTCCATACCAGGAGCAGCTCTGTGACAAGCAGTAGTAACCATCAAACTCTTGTTTGAATCGGATCTATCAAATCAGCAGAAGCAAACAGGTAGTGTTAAGTACGTCCGGACTGTAAGTTTGTAGACATTAAATGCACTTTTCTTGTTGCAATTAAACAACAGATTTTGTCCTTATTCAACAAGTGCCGCCAATGGACTCAGCTTTGATTATCGAATTGGTCGTCCATTAAATATTTAAGGCAATCTGTTGGTCCATTAAATATTTAGGGCAATCTGTGGCTCCCTGAGCAAGTAGGTATTATTCCCGACTGTTAAAGCATTTCGTTTTGTTACAGGTTTGATTATTAATTTTCTCGCTAAATAGTATAATATAAGTACAAGTGAATGACATATAAGAACATTGCATTTATAGTATGAGTTTGACCCCTGATGCTAATTAATATAAAGAAATATAATAATATCCGACCAAGTAAATGCATTGAGTTTGACCCCTGGTGCTAATCAATATGAGGAAATCTTATAAGATTCAACCAAGTAAATGCATCCAATATATCTATGGAGCACTTTTTAAAGTAACCATGCAGCATAGTTTCTAGGCAACCATGTAAAGCATTTAATGACAATATAACAGAAATTTATAGTTGATTAAGGGATCATGATAAAAATCCGTACTGGGGCACACTGATAGAGATAAAGCAAGCTCAAATGGTTTAACCATGGTATCAACTTCTTAAAATTCTTTGTAATGCTAGAATCTTAGATGATATAGTACTGCTCTGAACTCGAACCACACATGTGAAGCACATTTTACTTTTGAGGGAAGCTTTTTAAATATAATGTCGAATTTCGGAGCTATTCAAGTGTAACAGGACACGGAATATGCATGCTTTGAAATATCTTTTACAGGTGATGGTCTTAAAAAATTGAATGCTGCCTAGTTTTAGAATTATAAATCAACAAAAACAGCAATTATGAGAAGATAATGAAACCCATTGGTGCTTGATGAGCCCATAATTGAATTGACTCTACAATTTTAGAGGGTTATTGCTTGCCTAATCTTCAATTTTAAGAATAATTGTAAATTTGATTAAAAAAAAAACTATTAGACATACTCCCAAAACTAAGTATTTAAAGTGTCTTCAGAATATTAAAATCATTATTTTTTTCTATATTTTAAATTTATTACTTTAAATGATTAAGTGTTATTAGAAATGAGAAGTGTAGTTATGCACATGTTATCAGTCATGATAAAATTTGATTCTTTTACATTGTACCATATAAATTTGTTAAGTTCACTGATTAGTAGGTCCTTTTCAATTTTAAAAAAACTAAGTTCAAATAATAAAATATTTTGTATTGTTTGAAAATGTATTCATATCGGAGATGTACCTAATAGTTGACCACTCTAATTTTGTACCTCTCAAAATAATATATGGTGATTTAAAATCAAATTTTTTTTCCCAAATCTAAAAACTGGTCCAAAAAAGGGCTGTGTTGTTTAGTCGATCAACTCAATAGGCCGGTTTACTATTGCAATCAATGTATTTTTTTTTGAATTAGGCACTTTTGTCAATGAGATTGTTTTGTTTAAAATGTTTTTGACTATTCCTTATAGTCCAATATAAGGGCATATTTTTGAGAACTCTATATATGGTGGGAACATTGTATGAATGTAATGCGATTTTTGGCGATGGGCCTGTTGGTACTAAAGCAGTAAATGCATGTTTAATGCGTTAAATGAAAACCTCACAATATGTTTTGGAAAAGTGGTGTGATGATAAGTAGAGAATTCTTGGCCAATTTGCATGTTGTTTATTTACTCTTTGTTGAGAAGCTTGCATGTTTTTGGCTATGGGTTGTCATGTTGGACGTTTGTCATTATGTGCAATGGTAACGGTCTACAACTAGTGAGTGGCGTGTCTATTTGTTTTTTATACTTAATAACTAGAAGCATTAAATGGAAAAATAAATGCTTTTGGAAATGTCTATTAATAACTCCAAGACTATTAATGGTGTTGGTCATGACTAGCACCTCCATGTCAATCCTACGTTATGGTCTTACCACACTAGCATTCACACTCCCATATGAGCCACACCATATCGCTTAGTCTTTGGTTTTGAAGCCGTAGTTCCTATTGAGGTCAAGTTGCCTTCCCTGAGGGTATCCATTAAAGGGATTATTGATCATGAGGAATATCACGTATCTAGATTGCATGAGTTCGAGTTGTTAGATGAGTGGAGACATAATGCATTGGTTTGACTATAAGCTTATCAAAATCATCTTCATTGCAGTTATAATAAGGTCTTGGTTGGACACTTTGACATTGATGACTTGGTCCAAATTGGAAATCCTAAGAATCAAGCAAAAAGAGAGTATCTTGGTAAATTTGAGCCTAACCGGTTAGGTCTATACATCATAACAATAGTATATGGGTCTTGTGCAAACTAGATTTTGACTCTTCAAGGAAACCCATTGTTAAAGCCTATCAATAGCCTAGAATTATGGAAATTCTACACTAGCTTCAGAGAGCCTTTCTCAAAAAGCTCAAAAATACAAAAGATTAAAAAAATGTCACCTTGATGAAAACCTAGAAAATAGGCATCTTGTGTGACAAAAAAATAATTAAAAAAATCTACAAAATAGTTCAATGGTGAAACTAGTTCGATGGAGCTTTGGGTAAGTACCATGGTGAAAACCTTGCAATGAGGTACGATGTGTAGTCAGTCTTTTCCCCATCATCTACTATCATTCTATCTAGTTTTCCATCCTCACTCATAATAAATTTACCTACACGCTTTCTCTCACCATCCATAATAATTCTTTTTTGTCCTTCATGCTGCTTGTAATGACTGACATTTCACATATTCCACCTTCCATACCCATCCACTATAAGGCTTATCCAATCCCATCCCTAATAATTTTTTCTTATACCTGATTGGGGGCAAGTACTTACCTCATTTCTTCAATGGATGATCCTAGACTTGGTGCTAGAGATCACTACATCAAAAATTCAAAAATTCAAAAGAAAACTTCAAATATAAAAAAAAAAACCAAAACATGTCAAAAATCAAAAAAATCAAAAATAAATTAAAAAAACATCAAAAAGATAAAAAGCGTTGAAATATTCCCAAAAATCCAATAACATCTAAATAACCTTCAAAATCACAAAAATAGTGTCAAGTCATGTAAAGTCAAAGATAGTAAAACTATGTTGCCTCTGTGACTTCATGTAGGCAAGGGCATCATCGAGGAGCCCCTGAGGCACTAGATCAATCCTTAGGGTTTATGAAATAAAGTCAATCATCATTCATAATAAAGCATCTTTCACTCGATTGAAGATCAAACTATGATGTCTCTACACATGTTACGTAGGTAGGGCCATCTCCGACGAGCCCCTCAGGCACTAGGTCAGTGCTTCAGGGTTTTTCAAGTTAGTCACTATCCATAACATAATTAATCAATTAGACACCTTGATTAGACATAAAGAATCATCTTAGTCTCACACAAATAATGAAGCAATTAGACAAACTATCCAACTCGTCTTCAAACCAAACCGTTCAATTTCCTAATTAGTCAAAACATCAAATCAACAATTATCAATCAATCAATCGTCTTACACAAGAAGTGACATTGTGAGAACCAGACTTGACATCTTATACGACTTGCCTCCTTTCTTGAAACTAGACCCGACCTTATCGTTTGTCTTATATAGGACGTGTCCTTTCTAAACCCATACATTATCATTCATGAACCTTATCATTTTCCTTATATATGTGGCTGCATGCTTGAAACTGTTGAATCTCTATTGTGCTAATTTGTCCTTGATGACAATTTGTACTACAGTCTGCCATCTTGGTGATGGTTTACTCAGTTGATCTACTTTTCCAATTGGCATATTTACTTCACTTTGGATACTATATATGGTGGCACTGATATCTTGACTCCATGTACAGATCTTGGTTGAGGTACTCTGGTTACAAGTTCTTTGTTCTATTGATCAGGTTGCATGTCAGTTTTAAGAAAACCCTATCGGGTTTCCTTAATCAACTGATAATGGTTTATGGTATGTGAAATGGAGTTGTGAATTTAACATGCAAAATTAGTCTTCACTATACCTCATTAGTCATTGGACATTATTTGGCATTGGCACATTATATAGCATTAAATATAACAAGGTGGCAATCTGCATTGATATTTTTGGATATCTTTTGGCAGTGAAAATGTTTGGCACACTATAGGAATGCATATTATATTGCATTTGGGTTAATGATAGAAAACACTCAAGGCTTAAAATCCGACAACAGGTATAAAGCTTGTCTTTTGTAAGATGTCTTACCGTGGTGGTGCAGTGAAAGTTGTTAGCGGCAAGCAAGACAGGTACCGCTACACTGCGGGTTGTCTGAAGGGAAACCATGGTAGTGCGGTGAAACCGGTTAGCGATAAGCAAGACAACTACAGCTACACTGCGGCCAGTCAGAAAGGTAACCGCGATAATGTGGTGGAAGTGACTAGCAGCATGCAAGACATCTACCGCTATACTGTGGGCTGTCAGAAGAGTAACCGCGGTAGCATGGTGGAAACGGTTAGTGGTATGCAAGGAGCTACCACTATACCGCAGGTAGTCCGAAGGGTGATCGCGGTTGTGCGGTAAGGAAGCGGATGTCAAATGATATATTGAGTTTTTGATTCATTAATAATAGTTCTCTCAGACTTCAAATGATATCAATCTTGGTAAAGTTTTTTGATTGATTACTTTGGCAGTTTAGGGAAAAACTTGTGCTTCACTTGTTCGAGGGTTTGGAACCATATTCTTTCCGCCTCCATGGAATCACTCTCTCGGCCGTTTCACTGTGTAATCGACTATTTTTCTGTAACTCTTGGACAACGAATGGGGAAGCTTAAAATACCATCAACATGGTCATTTCTTTTGCCAGGTTCTTGGCATCAGGTGAATGCTCGAAATAGCAATGTGGCACGGGTTGCTCAGCTACTCTGCAGATGTGGTAAATTGCTCATGGAAAATTCTTTTCTGGTCCTCTCAAGTATTCTTTCAGTTTGCTTAATAGATCCGTTACTTCTTAGGCAAGTTTATTTCCAGTTAAGTTTTCTATGCAAAAAGAAAAGTGGAAAATGTCTATTCCTTTCATGATTATATCTGAAATGCATGATTTCGGTTATGGAAGCATTGCTCTTTCAGTTACTTCTTTTTGCAACAGTTTTTTAGTGGCCATTATTTTAAAATTACATGCATGCCTTAATGTTGTTTGGTTAAAGCACTGCTTGTGTAGGCTACTTGAGAGGACATTTTTTCAGTCTGCCTTCTATATTTGCACAATGCTTGAGTACTCCTTTCAGAAGACCTTATTCAAATTGATCCTTCCCTCATGATCACGATAACATCTGGAACTGTTGCTTGACAGTAGCATGCTAACGTGATAATCATCTTTGAGTAATTCTTTGAAAGTGAAAAACGAGCAACTGTTGTAACCCTTCTGGGATGTAATGGTGTAAAATGTAAAAAGAGGAAATCAGAGAGATTAGGGTTTAATCATTACTGGAAAACCCGAAAAGTACAAAGATAATAGTAGAGAAACATATACTAGTTTTTTTTTTGGATGAGATAGAGGAATGAATTCGAGTGTGGAAAAAATAGATTGAGAATAATAGTGTGTTAACTTTTTTTGAACATTATCATGAAAAATGTATGAAATAGAG
Source organism: Sequoiadendron giganteum (assembly GCA_007115665.2). NCBI lineage: Eukaryota > Viridiplantae > Streptophyta > Pinopsida > Cupressales > Cupressaceae > Sequoiadendron > Sequoiadendron giganteum. The sequence goes on from VCHN02001014.1 coordinate 11,240, forward strand.
TGTGAGAAAAACAAATTTGTACACACCACTGATAATACGGTTTGATGAGAAGCTGTAGTGAGACCGTAACAATATTTTCCTCAAGCTGTCTTAATGCTTGATAATGGGTGGAGCTCTAAAGTGTCACGATTGACATTTGAGAACTCTACACATTGACTTGACATAAATCAAGGAAACAGAGAGATCCTCTGTATCATTGTATGTTCTATTGAAAAATAGAAAAGGGGTTGGTGCTCCTTGAGATTGGTGTCTCTAAAAAGAGGGCTTGGTGCTAAGAAATCAGCCTATGAGGCATTGTCAAAAATGATTATTGAAATGAAAGCCTAAAAAAGGCAACAGGTTCAAGAGTGGTTTTTATACCCCTGGAGAGTTTTCCACTCAACATATCTTGTGTCTATTTGAGTATCTGTGGTTCATTTGATTCAGTTTATTAATGCTTTAAATTGATATGGTTAACCATTCTCATTTTAGTTTATGTGATTGCATTCAATACATGACAATCGGTAAATGTTACTAGCCACCTTGAGGATGTCCCAAGAAGGATTTAGAGGAGCGATGATGTCTCATGACTTTCTTTTTATTTGATTGTTGTTTGTGGTTTGTCTTGATAAAAAGAGTAGGGAAAATTTACTCCTAGTATGAGTTATTACATTCCTTATCTATGAACTGTCATTTTTTCGCAGAAGGATAACATTGCACACCTTGGTCTATGCCATACCATGGCGCTTATTGTCCATTTTCCATATTTTTCATGGCCAATGATGATAAACACACAAGCCTATTATCTCTCAAGAAAAATATCAACCGCTCTTCAAACGCCTAACTCTATGCTAAAATTTTCCTCCTTCTAACATTTCTTTTCGTGAATCCTTGCATTCATGCCTATCCAATTCGCTTGTCCGTATAACTTTTCAATTTTCTCAAAATTTTCAAAAAATAAATTTGAGGGGGCGTGGGTCTATCCCGCCTATATTGGGGCATGTATTTAACACAATGTGATAAACCACTTTATATTGGGGCATGTCCTAGACTAAATTTATTTAACACAATGTGATAAACCACTTTATATCATAGAGGGGAAAAATGTAGACACAATAAAATGTTCTAGACCTACAAGCATCATTTTCCACTTTTTCCCCTACATAATTTAATAATTTTAATAATTTAATTAATTCATTTATCCTTTTATTCTTCCTTTGATTAATTAAATAAATTATCACTTTTTCTACCATAAATAAATTTTATTTATTTAATTATATTCAGCTTTCCTATTTTAATTATTTATTATTTTGTCCTTTTCCCTTTCTTCTATAATCAAATAATTGCTTTAATTATTTAATTATTCATTTCCCTCCTAAATTAAATAATTATCCAATTTAATTAAAAGTCAACATTTTCCCTTTCTTTAATTGTTTTAATTATTTAATTATTCACTTTCCCTCTAGATTAAATAATTATTTAATTTACTCTAACAACCTGTGCCAACCTCTTTATCTGTGCCATTCTTATCTCTTCACATATCAATTAATTTCCACCCTTGATAAGGTTTTATTACTTTTTAATCTCCATCATCAATCCTTAACTAAACCCTATTTTTGCCCTAATTCTATTTCATTGATTCTCAAGAAATCTCATCCATTGATCTTCATCATTTGATCTTAACCCTTCATTTAAATTTGCTTTTATATAAAAGAGACCTATCACTTTCATTTCAACCCTAGCTAGCTAGAGACAACCACAACTATTATCTTTGATATACTGCAAAATGGAGAAGATGAATGAAGGTGATTCAATCATGGCATAGGGATTATTGGTAATACTGTTTTATCATTTTATATTTTTATGTTCATTTGTGCTTCAGTGTTGGATTAGGCTCCTAGGGTTTGATTTTATGTATTTGATGGTTGATACTATTGCTTCATGCCTTTTCCCTTGATTCTACCTTATTCTAGAGATGAAATCGTCGTTGAGATATTTTTCATTACAATTGTACTGTAAATTGGAATAGCTTATCAAATTCATAATGGAAAATGTAAAAGTTCTCTTTTACTTTAACTTAAAGACATCTTTCAAATACCCATAACTTTATTCTATAGAATGAAATCTTTGTTGAGAGATTTTGTCATCACAACTATACTATAAATTGGAATAGCTTATTAAATTGAAAATTGAAAATATAAAAGTATTCTTTTATTTTATCTCAAAAAAATCTTTCAAATACCCATAGTAAAATATAGGTAATGGGTTTAGGATAATAAAACTACTCTTTTATTTTAGCTCAAAAACAATCTGTCAAATACCCATAACCCTATTCAAACAGAATGAAATCCTTGTTGATATTAGGATACCAGGGTTTGAGTTCTATGTATTTTATGGTTGATGCTATTGATTCATGCGTTTTCCCTTGATTCTACCTTATTCTATAGAATGAAATCCTTATTGAGATTTTATGTGGTTAAAAATGTACTATAAATTGGAATAGCTTACTAAATTCATAATGAAAAATATAAAAGCACTTTTTCATTTTAGGTCAAAAGAATATTTCAAATACCCATAACCCTATTCTACATAATGAATTCTTTTTTGATATTTTTGTCATTACAGTTGTACTATAAATTGGAGCAGCTTATGAAATTCATAATGGAAAGTATAAAACTACATTTTTATAGCTCACAAAAATATTTCAAATCAAATAGTTATAAAATATATGAGGTAGGAGATTCTTGTAATTTTCCTCTAATTAGAATAGCTTATTAAATTCATAATGGAAAATATAAAAGTATTCTTTTATTTTAGTTCAAACAAATCTTTGAAATATCCATAACTCTAATCTACAGAATGAAATCCTTGTTGAGATTTTCTATCATTACAATTTTACTATAAATTGAAATAGCATATTAAATTCATAACGAAAAATATTATAGTACTCTTTTATTTTAGTTTGAAAATATATGCAGATGACAAGTATGAGATTCTTGTAAGTCAGTTCATTGTTGTTCAAAATCTCTTCCAGATTATTCTAGTAATATATCTACATATAATATATTTGGGCAATAAGCATTCACCTAAGTTAATATTAAACATATTGTAACAAAAAATGACTAAACCTAACCTAAGTTGTAATAATGAAATTGAAACTTGATAAATAATTTAAAATAATAAATTCGTTTGATTTGTTATCATATAATAATTGAATTTTGAGAGAATAAATTAAATATATATAAATTTGATAAATTTAAATTATTTTACTTTTAACTTCATCAACAGTTTAATGTCATGTTCTAGTTCTAATATAGATTTTTAAATCACACTGTGTAACTATTTTAAAAAAAAAATAAAGGAATTTCAAAATTTAACTTTCTCATAATAATTAGATTCTCCATATAAAACATTAGTTAGCATCATCGAATCATCAGACTTATGGTTCAATTGACACTGCAGAAAGGACTGCGGTCTTCAATAGACCAATATCCGGTACACTTAACATTGTTTATGCCATGCATCTGCCGGTTTTCTCCAACACAACCAAAGGTTTATGCATACTCGTTTGCTTCTCATATAGTTAAGCTTAGAAGATATAATTGTGCATGGTGTGTGATACAATGTGTTGGCATATCTGTAATTTAGTTACACCCTGTAATTTTATATTTCTGGATTTTATGATGGTGAAACAGCAATGTAGTGAACTATTCAGAAGTTATATTTTCTCCAAGCGGGACAGAGCTATTACTTGGTAATTTGGCAATTGCATTTTGATCGGAGTTTAAAGATTATAGTTGAGACTTGCTCTATCACATGACACAGGTCACAGGTAACTTTCCTCCAACAACTACGAGTGCCTCGTTTGTTTTACGAAAGGATTATCTTTATTTGCTTCACCAGTACAAGCAGGTTTACTTCTTTCAGCGTAAGGGTCCTGTAGTGCCATCACCAGGTATCTAGATAAAACTGTATTTTCAAACTGTGTCATCTTCACATTAAGATTGGTGTTTTTCTCACATAATTGCATACTTTCTGCTGTATAAGCAGTTTCACAACGTTCAGAGAGGTCCTGTAGTAGATATGGAAAAGCAGAAGATTGATTCTGCCCAAGCACTCGGAGGTCCTTGCTTGTAACCAATATTGTAAATAATTCATTGATAATTAGGGACTGACCTTTGTATTACTACTGTAAAGATTTATGCAGATGAATAAATTTAATGATAAATACAACGTTGATGCAGTTGACCCGACATCATCTATTGGAAGTGTTGTTACTGGCTGCATTGATGGAAAATTTGAGCATGGTTACCTAGTCAGTGTGACAGTTGGAACAAGGAAAATGAGGGGTGTTTTGTACCATGTTCCTCCTTCCACCACTGCACCACAGCATGCAACTGTATCTCCCTTTATGAATAGCACGGGTAATGAGCTCAAAGCCTCTGTCACGGAACATCAGATTGAACGTAGGCGAAAAAAGAAGCTAATGACTAGGAAATGTGAAATGTAGTGCGAGCTATAACACAGATTTTCCAATGCAGTGAGCTGAGGTATCTTGATCTCTTGATGGCTGTGAGTGTTGGTGGAGCTATTGTGGTGAAATGTATGTTACATTGAGAATGTGTTCTATGTGTAACATTCATCTTCTTTTCTTCTTTCTTTTCTGATAGCGAGTCTGAGATGTGAGACTTTATGTACAGTGTGTCTTATTTTGGTAGTGAGCTGGTTTTTTCAAATATTTATATTGTGATTTAATCTTCATCATGATTTTCCACGTAAATATGGTGTTATCTTGTGTATTGTGTTGATTGTTTTCAATTTTTGTTATATATTTTTCATGTTCAAACATTATAACATATTAAGGGTTTAATGAATACATATAGATTTGATAATTGTTGAGGATTTTATTGATCTGGGTGTAGTCGAATCAGTAGAACTTAAACAAGAACTCGTTCCATACCAGGAGCAGCTCTGTGACAAGCAGTAGTAACCATCAAACTCTTGTTTGAATCGGATCTATCAAATCAGCAGAAGCAAACAGGTAGTGTTAAGTACGTCCGGACTGTAAGTTTGTAGACATTAAATGCACTTTTCTTGTTGCAATTAAACAACAGATTTTGTCCTTATTCAACAAGTGCCGCCAATGGACTCAGCTTTGATTATCGAATTGGTCGTCCATTAAATATTTAAGGCAATCTGTTGGTCCATTAAATATTTAGGGCAATCTGTGGCTCCCTGAGCAAGTAGGTATTATTCCCGACTGTTAAAGCATTTCGTTTTGTTACAGGTTTGATTATTAATTTTCTCGCTAAATAGTATAATATAAGTACAAGTGAATGACATATAAGAACATTGCATTTATAGTATGAGTTTGACCCCTGATGCTAATTAATATAAAGAAATATAATAATATCCGACCAAGTAAATGCATTGAGTTTGACCCCTGGTGCTAATCAATATGAGGAAATCTTATAAGATTCAACCAAGTAAATGCATCCAATATATCTATGGAGCACTTTTTAAAGTAACCATGCAGCATAGTTTCTAGGCAACCATGTAAAGCATTTAATGACAATATAACAGAAATTTATAGTTGATTAAGGGATCATGATAAAAATCCGTACTGGGGCACACTGATAGAGATAAAGCAAGCTCAAATGGTTTAACCATGGTATCAACTTCTTAAAATTCTTTGTAATGCTAGAATCTTAGATGATATAGTACTGCTCTGAACTCGAACCACACATGTGAAGCACATTTTACTTTTGAGGGAAGCTTTTTAAATATAATGTCGAATTTCGGAGCTATTCAAGTGTAACAGGACACGGAATATGCATGCTTTGAAATATCTTTTACAGGTGATGGTCTTAAAAAATTGAATGCTGCCTAGTTTTAGAATTATAAATCAACAAAAACAGCAATTATGAGAAGATAATGAAACCCATTGGTGCTTGATGAGCCCATAATTGAATTGACTCTACAATTTTAGAGGGTTATTGCTTGCCTAATCTTCAATTTTAAGAGTAATTGTAAATTTGATTAAAAAAAAAACTATTAGACATACTCCCAAAACTAAGTATTTAAAGTGTCTTCAGAATATTAAAATCATTATTTTTTTCTATATTTTAAATTTATTACTTTAAATGATTAAGTGTTATTAGAAATGAGAAGTGTAGTTATGCACATGTTATCAGTCATGATAAAATTTGATTCTTTTACATTGTACCATATAAATTTGTTAAGTTCACTGATTAGTAGGTCCTTTTCAATTTTAAAAAAACTAAGTTCAAATAATAAAATATTTTGTATTGTTTGAAAATGTATTCATATCGGAGATGTACCTAATAGTTGACCACTCTAATTTTGTACCTCTCAAAATAATATATGGTGATTTAAAATCAAATTTTTTTACAGTAGCTTACATAATAAGAGCCCTCCTTATAATTAATGATGCAGGTCCACATCATGAAATGATGCCACACCATATGGTTTTGTTGGGATGTTCAAAAAAGACTCCAAAAAGTTTAGATCAATTGTTGTACAGTAATTCATGTTTTGTTTGTGTGGTGATATGAAATCACATAAATAATGCATTTCATTCAATAATGAATTATCAGATCAACACAAAACTTTAAAATCACAATTACTAATACTCTACTATTAAAATATCAAATTAAATCAATAAATTCCATCACATCATTACATGTTCAAGGAACAATCCTTTCCCCTAATTACTTGACACATTTATGAAAAAAATAATGCATGTCATTTACACTCTAAGTACAGTCACAATCTAGTTGGATGTTACACAGTTGTGTGTAAGTTGGGGTGTACGCATGCACTTTTCCCAAATCTAAAAACTAGTCCAAAAAAGGGCTGTGTTGTTTAGTCGATCAACTCTTTGTCTCACTCTAATTATTAGTTCCTGTCAATAGGCTGGTTTACTAATGCAATCAATGTATTTTTTTTGAATTAGGCACTTCCTAAATGAGATTGTTTTGTTTAAAATATTTTTGACTATTCCTTATAGTCTAATATAAGCGCATATTTTTGAGAACTCTATATATGGTGGGAACATTGTATGAATGTAATGCAATTTTTGGCGATGGGCTTGTTGGTACTAAAGCATTAAATGCATGTTTAATGCATTGAATGCAAACATCACAATATGTGTTGGAAAAATGGTGTGAAGATAAGTAGAGAATTCTTGGGTAATTTGGATGTTGTTTATTTACTCTTTGTTGAGAAGCTTGCATGTTTTTGGCTGTGGGTTGTCATGTTCGACATTTGTCATTATGTGCAATGGTAACGGTCTACAACTAGTGAGTGGTGTGTCTATTTGTCTTTTATACTTAATAACTAGAAGCATTAAATGGAAAAATAAATGCTTTTGGCAATGTCTATTAATAACTCCAAGACTATTAATGGTGTTGGTCATGACTAGCACCTCCATGTCAATCCTACGTTATGGTCTTACCACACTAGCATTCACACTCCCATATGAGCCACACCATATTTCTTAGTCTTTGGTTTTGAAGCCGTAGTTCCTATTGAGGTCAAGTTGCCTTCCCTGAGGGTATCCATTGAAGGGATTATTGATGATGAGGAATATCACGTATCTAGATTGCATGAGTTCGAGTTGTTAGATGAGTGAAGACATAATGCATTGGTTTAACTATAAGCTTATCAAAATCATCTTCATTGCAGTTATAATAAGGTCTTGGTTGGACACTTTGACATTGATGACTTGGTCCAAATTGGAAATCCTAAGAATCAAGCAAAAAGAGAGTATCTTGGTAAATTTGAGCCTAACCGGTTAGGTCTATACATCATAACAATAGTATATGGGTCTTGTGCAAACTAGATTTTGACTCTTCAAGGAAACCCATTGTTAAAGCCTATCAATAGCCTAGAATTACGGAAATTCTACACTAGCTTCAGAGAGCCTTTCTCAAAAAGCTCAAAAATACAAAAAATTAAAAAAATGTCACCTTGATGAAAACCTAGAAAATAGGCATCTTGTGTGACAAAAAAATAATAAAAAAAATCTACAAAATAGTTCAATGGTGAAACTAGTTCGATTGAGCTTTGGGTAAGTACCATGGTGAAAACCTTGCAATGAGGTACGATGTGTAGTCAGTCTTTTCCCCATCATCTACTATCATTCTATCTAGTTTTCCATCCTCACTCATAATAAATTTACCTACACGCTTTCTCTCACCATCCATAATAATTCTTTTTTGTCCTTCATGCTGCTTGTAATGACTGACATTTCACATATTCCACCTTCCATACCCATCCACTATTAGGCTTATCCAATCCCATCCCTAATAATTTTGTCTTATACCTGACTGGGGCCAAGTACTTAACTCATTTCTTCAATGGATGATCCTAGACTTGGTGCTAGAGATCACTATATCAAAAATTCAAAAATTCAAAAGAAAACTTCAAATATCCAAAAAAACCAAAACATGTCAAAAATCAAAAAATCAAAAATAAATTAAAAAAACATGAAAAAGATAAAAAGCATTGAAATATTCCCAAAAATCCAATAACATCTAAATAACCTTCAAAATCACAAAAATAGTGTCAAGTCATGAAAAGTCAAAGATAGCAAAACTATGTTGCCTCTGTGACTTCATGTAGGCAAGGGCATCATCGAGGAGCCCCTGAGGCACTAGATCAATCCTTAGGGTTTATGAAATAAAGTCAATCATCATTCATAATAAAGCATCTTTCACTCGATTGAAGATCAAACTATGATGTCTCTACACATGTTACGTAGGTAGGGCCATCTCTGACGAGCCCCTCAGGCACTAGGTCAGTGCTTCAGGGTTTTTCAAGTTAGTCACTATCCATAACATAATTAATCAATTAGACACCTTGATTAGACATAAAGAATCATCTTAGTCTCACACAAATAATGAAGCAATTAGACAAACTATCCAACTCGTCTTCAAACCAAACCGTTCAATTTCCTAATTAGTCAAAACATCAAATCAACAATTATCAATCAATCAATCGTCTTACACAAGAAGTGACATTGTGAGAACCAGACTTGACATCTTATACGACTTGCCTCCTTTCTTGAAACTAGACCCGACCTTATCGTTTGTCTTATATAGGACGTGTCCTTTCTAAACCCATACATTATCATTCATGAACCTTATCATTTTCCTTATATATGTGGCTGCATGCTTGAAACTGTTGAATCTCTATTGTGCTAATTTGTCCTTGATGACAATTTGTACTACAGTCTGCCATCTTGGTGATGGTTTACTCAGTTGATCTACTTTTCCAATTGGCATATTTACTTCACTTTGGATACTATATATGGTGGCACTGATATCTTGACTCCATGTACAGATCTTGGTTGAGGTACTCTGGTTACAAGTTCTTTGTTCTATTGATCAGGTTGCATGTCAGTTTTAAGAAAACCCTATCGGGTTTCCTTAATCAACTGATAATGGTTTATGGTATGTGAAATGGAGTTGTGAATTTAACATGCAAAATTAGTCTTCACTATACCTCATTAGTCATTGGACATTATTTGGCATTGGCACATTATATAGCATTAAATATAACAAGGTGGCAATCTGCATTGATATTTTTGGATATCTTTTGGTAGTGAAAATGTTTGGCACACTATAGGAATGCATATTATATTGCATTTGGGTTAATGATAGAAAACACTCAAGGCTTAAAATCCGACAACAGGTATAAAGCTTGTCTTTTGTAAGATGTCTTACCGTGGTGGTGCAGTGAAAGTTGTTAGCGGCAAGCAAGACAGGTACCGCTACACTGCGGGTTGTCTGAAGGGAAACCATGGTAGTGCGGTGAAACCGGTTAGCGATAAGCAAGACAACTACAGCTACACTGCGGCCAGTCAGAAAGGTAACCGCGATAATGTGGTGGAAGTGACTAGCAGCATGCAAGACATCTACCGCTATACTGTGGGCTGTCAGAAGAGTAACCGCGGTAGCATGGTGGAAACGGTTAGTGGTATGCAAGGAGCTACCACTATACCGCAGGTAGTCCGAAGGGTGATCGCGGTTGTGCGGTAAGGAAGCGGATGTCAAATGATATATTGAGTTTTTGATTCATTAATAATAGTTCTCTCAGACTTCAAATGATATCAATCTTGGTAAAGTTTTTTGATTGATTACTTTGGCAGTTTAGGGAAAAACTTGTGCTTCACTTGTTCGAGGGTTTGGAACCATATTCTTTCCGCCTCCATGGAATCACTCTCTCGGCCGTTTCACTGTGTAATCGACTATTTTTCTGTAACTCTTGGACAACGAATGGGGAAGCTTAAAATACCATCAACATGGTCATTTCTTTTGCCAGGTTCTTGGCATCAGGTGAATGCTCGAAATAGCAATGTGGCACGGGTTGCTCAGCTACTCTGCAGATGTGGTAAATTGCTCATGGAAAATTCTTTTCTGGTCCTCTCAAGTATTCTTTCAGTTTGCTTAATAGATCCGTTACTTCTTAGGCAAGTTTATTTCCAGTTAAGTTTTCTATGCAAAAAGAAAAGTGGAAAATGTCTATTCCTTTCATGATTATATCTGAAATGCATGATTTCGGTTATGGAAGCATTGCTCTTTCAGTTACTTCTTTTTGCAACAGTTTTTTAGTGGCCATTATTTTAAAATTACATGCATGCCTTAATGTTGTTTGGTTAAAGCACTGCTTGTGTAGGCTACTTGAGAGGACATTTTTTCAGTCTGCCTTCTATATTTGCACAATGCTTGAGTACTCCTTTCAGAAGACCTTATTCAAATTGATCCTTCCCTCATGATCACGATAACATCTGGAACTGTTGCTTGACAGTAGCATGCTAACGTGATAATCATCTTTGAGTAATTCTTTGAAAGTGAAAAACGAGCAACTGTTGTAACCCTTCTGGGATGTAATGGTGTAAAATGTAAAAAGAGGAAATCAGAGAGATTAGGGTTTAATCATTACTGGAAAACCCGAAAAGTACAAAGATAATAGTAGAGAAACATATACTAGTTTTTTTTTTGGATGAGATAGAGGAATGAATTCGAGTGTGGAAAAAATAGATTGAGAATAATAGTGTGTTAACTTTTTTTGAACATTATCATGAAAAATGTATGAAATAGAGTGTGAGAAAAACAAATTTGTACACACCACTGATAATACGGTTTGATGAGAAGCTGTAGTGAGACCGTAACAATATTTTCCTCAAGCTGTCTTAATGCTTGATAATGGGTGGAACTCTAAAGTGTCACGATTGACATTTGAGAACTCTACACATTGACTTGACATAAATCAAGGAAACAGAGAGATCCTCTGTATCATTGTATGTTCTATTGAAAAATAGAAAAGGGGTTGGTGCTCCTTGAGATTGGTGTCTCTAAAAAGAGGGCTTGGTGCTAAGAAATCAGCCTATGAGGCATTGTCAAAAATGATTATTGAAATGAAAGCCTAAAAAAGGCAACAGGTTCAAGAGTGGTTTTTATACCCCTGGAGAGTTTTCCACTCAACATATCTTGTGTCTATTTGAGTATCTGTGGTTCATTTGATTCAGTTTATTAATGCTTTAAATTGATATGGTTAACCATTCTCATTTTAGTTTATGTGATTGCATTCAATACATGACAATCGGTAAATGTTACTAGCCACCTTGAGGATGTCCCAAGAAGGATTTAGAGGAGCGATGATGTCTCATGACTTTCTTTTTATTTGATTGTTGTTTGTGGTTTGTCTTGATAAAAAGAGTAGGGAAAATTTACTCCTAGTATGAGTTATTACATTCCTTATCTATGAACTGTCATTTTTTCGCAGAAGGATAACATTGCACACCTTGGTCTATGCCATACCATGGCGCTTATTGTCCATTTTCCATATTTTTCATGGCCAATGATGATAAACACACAAGCCTATTATCTCTCAAGAAAAATATCAACCGCTCTTCAAACGCCTAACTCTATGCTAAAATTTTCCTCCTTCTAACATTTCTTTTCGTGAATCCTTGCATTCATGCCTATCCAATTCGCTTGTCCGTATAACTTTTCAATTTTCTCAAAATTTTCAAAAAATAAATTTGAGGGGGCGTGGGTCTATCCCGCCTATATTGGGGCATGTATTTAACACAATGTGATAAACCACTTTATATTGGGGCATGTCCTAGACTAAATTTATTTAACACAATGTGATAAACCACTTTATATCATAGAGGGGAAAAATGTAGACACAATAAAATGTTCTAGACCTACAAGCATCATTTTCCACTTTTTCCCCTACATAATTTAATAATTTTAATAATTTAATTAATTCATTTATCCTTTTATTCTTCCTTTGATTAATTAAATAAATTATCACTTTTTCTACCATAAATAAATTTTATTTATTTAATTATATTCAGCTTTCCTATTTTAATTATTTATTATTTTGTCCTTTTCCCTTTCTTCTATAATCAAATAATTGCTTTAATTATTTAATTATTCATTTCCCTCCTAAATTAAATAATTATCCAATTTAATTAAAAGTCAACATTTTCCCTTTCTTTAATTGTTTTAATTATTTAATTATTCACTTTCCCTCTAGATTAAATAATTATTTAATTTACTCTAACAACCTGTGCCAACCTCTTTATCTGTGCCATTCTTATCTCTTCACATATCAATTAATTTCCACCCTTGATAAGGTTTTATTACTTTTTAATCTCCATCATCAATCCTTAACTAAACCCTATTTTTGCCCTAATTCTATTTCATTGATTCTCAAGAAATCTCATCCATTGATCTTCATCATTTGATCTTAACCCTTCATTTAAATTTGCTTTTATATAAAAGAGACCTATCACTTTCATTTCAACCCTAGCTAGCTAGAGACAACCACAACTATTATCTTTGATATACTGCAAAATGGAGAAGATGAATGAAGGTGATTCAATCATGGCATAGGGATTATTGGTAATACTGTTTTATCATTTTATATTTTTATGTTCATTTGTGCTTCAGTGTTGGATTAGGCTCCTAGGGTTTGATTTTATGTATTTGATGGTTGATACTATTGCTTCATGCCTTTTCCCTTGATTCTACCTTATTCTAGAGATGAAATCCTCGTTGAGATATTTTTCATTACAATTGTACTGTAAATTGTAATAGCTTATCAAATTCATAATGGAAAATGTAAAAGTTCTCTTTTACTTTAACTTAAAAACATCTTTCAAATACCCATAACCTTATTGTATAGAATGAAATCTTTGTTGAGAGATTTTGTCATCACAACCATACTATAAATTGAAATGGCTTATTAAATTGAAAATTGAAAATATAAAAGTATTCTTTTATTTTATCCCAATAAAATCTTTCAAATACCCATGGTAAAATATATGTAATGGCTTTAGGATAATAAAACTACACTTTTATTTTAGCTCAAAAAAAATTTGTCAAATACCCATAACCCTATTCAACAGAATGAAATCCTTGTTGAGATTAGGATACTAGGGTTTGAGTTTTATGTATTTTATGGTTAATGCTATTGATACATGCGTTTTCCCTTGATTCTACCTTATTCTATAGAATGAAATGCTTATTGAGATTTTATGTGGTTAAAAATGTATTATAAATTGGAGTACCTTACTAACTTCATAATGAAAAATATAAAAGCACTTTTCTATTTTAGCTCAAAAGAATATTTCAAATACCCATAACCCTATTCTACAGAATGAATTTTTGTTTGATATTTTTTTCATTACAGTTGTACTATAAATTGCAGTAGCTTATGAAATTCATAATGGAAAGTATAAAACTACATTTTTTTAGCTCACAAAAATATTTAAAATCAAATAGTTGTAAAATATATGAGGTAGGAGATTCTTGTAATTTTCCTCTAATTAGAATAGCTTATTAAATTCATAATGGAAAATATAAAAGTATTCTTTTATTTTAGTTCAAACAAATCTTTGAAATATCCATAACACTAATCTATAGAATGAAATCCTTGTTGAGATTTTCTATCATTACAATTTTGCTATAAATTGAAATAACGTATTAAATTCATAACGAAAAAGATTATAGTACTCTTTTATTTTAGTTTGAAAGTATATGCAGACGACAAGTATGAGATTCTTGTAAGTCAGTTCATTGTTGTTCAAAATCTCTTCCATATTATTCTAGTAATATGTCTACATATAATATACTTGGACAATAAGCATTCACCTAAGTTAATATTAAACATATTGTAACAAAAAATGACTAAACCTAACCTAAGTTGTAATAATGAAATTGAAACTTGATAAATAATTTAAAATAATAAATTTGTTTGATTTGTTATTATATAATAATTGAATTTTGAGAGAATAAATTAAATATATATAAATTTGATAAATTTAAATTATTTTACTTTTAACTTCATCAACAGTTTAATGTCATGTTCTAGTTCTAATATAGATTTTTAAATCACACTGTGTAACTATTTAAAAAATAAATAAAGGAATTTCAAAATTTAACTTTCTCATAATAATTAGATTCTCCATATAAAACATTAATTAACATCATCGAATCATCAGATTTATGGTTCAATTGACACTGCAGAAAGGACTGCGGTCTTCAATAGACCAATATCCGGTACACTTAACATTGTTTATGCCATGCATCTGCCGGTTTTCTCCAACACAACCAAAGGTTTATGCATACTCATTTGCTTCTCATATAGTTAAGCTTAGAAGATATAATTGTGCATGGTGTGTGATACAATGTGTTGGCATATCTGTAATTTAGTTACACCCTGTAATTTTATATTTCTCGATTTTATGATGGTGAAACAGCAATGTCGTGAACTATTCAGAAGTTATATTTTCTCCAAGCGGGACAGAGCTATTACTTGGTAATTTGGCAATTGCATTTTGATCAGAGTTTAAAGATTATAGTTGAGACTTGCTCTATCACATGACACGGGTCACAGGTAACTTTCCTCCAACAACTACGAGTGCCTCGTTTGTTTTACGAAAGGATTATCTTTATTTGCTTCACCAGTACAAGCAGGTTTACTTCTTTCAGCGTAAGGGTCCTGTAGTGCCATCACCAGGTATCTAGATAAAACTGTATTTTCAAACTGTGTCATCTTCACATTAAGATTGGTGTTTTTCTCACATAATTGCATACTTTCTGCTGTATAAGCAGTTTCACAACGTTCAGAGAGGTCCTGTAGTAGATATGGAAAAGCAGAAGATTGATTCT
>VCHN02001928.1:0-19350 GCA_007115665.2 Sequoiadendron giganteum
GATAATTACATGTTCTTCTTGTGTTATTTTGAGTTCTTTGGCCCATTTCATAAGATAATTTGTACATACAAGTATGTATTATTTTCCTTTAGATGGTGGTTCAATAGGACCTATAAAATGTAATCCCTATTTTTTATTGGGTCTAAGAATACTTGGGGTTGAAGGGGCATTTGATCAATTGTTGTTGGTATATCTATCCTTTGAAATTCATCACATTTCTTATCATAATTTTTAATATCCTTGTGCATTGATGGCCAATAATAACTAAAACCTAATATTTCATGTGATGTTCTTTTTTTTAGAGTAATTTTCTCTCGAGGAATCGTCATGAAAGGTTCTCATGATACTAAAAGTTTTATAATATCTAATACATCTTCGTAGAACCATGTCAAGATAACATTTAAATAGTAGGTCACTGAACCATGTGACTCTGAGTAAAATGATTAAACTAAGGATTGAACAAGATAAGGTAGAATTAATCAAATTGATAATTAATTAATTGAATTATTAATACACATGAGGTGGATATTAATTATTAAATTAATTTATTAATGGATAATGTGTGGATAGTTTATTAATTAATTCGATAAATGTGTGGATATTTTATTAATAAAATTGATAAAAATGTGGATAATTAAGGAATAATTAGCAGATAATTATTTATTAAATGGATGAATAATGATAGCCAGGTTTAATTCGATAACTTAAGCATTATTTAATCAAATTATTAGGCAGTAGGTGTCCTAGGTGCCAAGGTGATTACATGGGTGTACTAGGCGATGGATGAATCAATTGAATGATGGTTGTATGAAAATTGGACGTACGAAATAGGATGATAAGATGAAAGAAGATCAAGTGAAATTAAGAAGTAAGTGATAGGATGATTAGATGAAAAGGTGTTAGGGGATGGATGAATGAGTGAACTATTTGATTAGGTGAAGATGGAATTATTTAGGTGTGTATAGCACATGCTGAAATTTAGAGTTTGAAGTGTTTTTCTTTCAGTTGTATGTTGCTGCTGTAAATTGTGCTTTGATATTATGTTAGTTGCACCCCTTTTTGGCATGGCTGCCAGGTTTGTTTAGTGCGGTTGGACTATTGTTATGTCATTTCTCCTTCTGGACAGCCTATGATTGCCATTCTTCATGTCATTTTTTGCATTGATTCAAAAAAAAAAAAAAAAAATGTATTATGACATGTTTCTAATCATAAAATTACAAACTGTTTAAAAACTAGCTATATATGCACATGTACATTTTGTTTCTCAAGATTGTTGAAAGTGTATTTTGTCTCTTTCAACACCTAATGTTTCTAAATATGAAGACGGGTGAACTTTTATATTGGTGGAATCTAATCCCGATCACAGTAGATATCTGTATAGTATTGTTCATATTTAACGTTTATCCTTTCTCTATATTTACTGCTTTTTTATGTTTATGTTGTATATTATTGTTATCAGAGCCTTTCGATTCACGTGCACACTTGATGACAAAGTCATACTTTTAAAAAAATTGTTTGTTTTGTTTTTGAAACATCTAGTGGAATACTTATGGATCACCTTGAATGAAAATATATGTTTTTAAACATAAACAAGAGCTATTATAATCTTGCACAATCTTTTTTGGTGTTTATCATCTTTTGTTTCCATTTATCATTTGTTTTTAGATGAGCATATTGGTGTAGTCAATGTTAATTGCAAAATTACTTCATATAATTTACCCATTCATATGCTTTCTTTAAAAGATAAACATTGAAAGACTCTGCTTTAGTAGTTGAGTGTAATATAAATCTAAACATGTAAAGAATGATTATTGAAATGCTTGCAAGTATATTTAATGAAATAAATAACAACCAACGGTGCCTCATAGTACATGACCAAGATTTTAGTTTATAGGAATATATATTGAATTAAACATTTAAAGAACTGTTACAATCTTTCACAATTTTTTTAGTTGTTCTTTTTCTTTCCCACAAAATCTGATAAAAAGTTAGCAGATGCACAAAATAAATGCAAAGGTGGTTTTATGGTAATGGGAAAAGTTGCATTAAAATTGAAAGTAGTTGTTGTTGACACAAAAATATATCGATTGGATGTTCACAGTTGATGTTGTATTAGTATTTGAATTTAGAACATGGAAAGTGTACAAAAGTAAACATTGAAATCTTGTGTAGTGTAAAATATATACACTATAGTTTTTTAATTATATACAAAATGTCTATAATATGTACATAAGATGTCAGTATCCCCTAATTATACAAATAATAAATTATATTATGAGTTGAAGGATATAGCACAATATTTATTATTGAAGCAAGATGTAAGTATCTATTCCCAATGTCTAGAAATGTTTGGAATGTCATGGGTGGATGAATGGATGAATGGATATGTTAGTCATGCAAAGAATGTACTAAAGGTTTATCTTGTGATAAGATAAGCAGATTGGATAGAGGATGGTCATTTTGATAATGCTTAATGGGTCAAATAATGTTGTGTAGTATCAATGATAATGTTCCATATCAAGATATTTACCATAAGCAAGTGTAAATTGTATAGCAAACTTTGACTAAGATCAAGGTGATTTGGAATTTGGATGTTGATGGGTGATCATGGATTGGATAGATGGTTCATGGATGAATGATTTTTTTATGGATAAAATGTATGTAGTGGTGGATTTATTATGGATGGTATAAGATGCTTCCTCCTATAATGGCTTTTATAGATGCTCGATTCTAGACATGACACTTGTTTTCCAAGTTTTCATCATGGTACTTCCCCAATGCGCCACCATAGGGGTTTTCACTAGAGGATGCTTTCTTTTCTTATTCTTGTTTTCTTTTGCAATATCATAGAGATTCTTATCTAAATGCTTACAGTGTGATAGGGTTCCCTTAGATTCCTTATGATAAAGAGTTGTTGTCAACACACGATTTATGCGAGAGTTGGATATCATGGATGTTGATTTGCTTCATTGATTCTTTTGCCTCAATAATTGTTTCAAGAGTTGAAGACTCTTGATCATTGATAATCATGTTGAGAGTAAGAGAGTCTTTTTTTTGAAGATCATCTACGTGTTCATTAGGAGTAAGCATCTCATGGGTAGATGGATTAGTAGGTGATATATGGCTATTGTCATCATTTTTGACATCTTGTATGAATTAGACAATGTTTGCATTGTGTTATCTTCAATATGCTTTGGTTGATTTTCTTGACATGGATCAATTTCAAATGATGGATTGTTTGCAAAGGGTTTTTTGATTTCTTTATTAGGCATTGGAATTGGCTCAATATTATCTTGATCTTATAGTGGATTTGGATCAAGCTTCAATATGTGCAATGATGAAGTCAAAGGATGTGAATATTTCTTGGAAAGGACATTTGCTAGACATTGGTGTAAGATGTTTATCATACTTTGGAATAAATACTTGAAATATGTCCTTCAACTCATTGGGTAATGTAGAGGCATCAATAACATGATCATTGTTGAATCATTATTAGACATTGTTGAGTGGTTTTGATCATTATTGAGATGTGACTGTTGATGATGAATGGAAGAGATAGAAACATCTTCATTGTGATCATTGGTAGATGGATCTTGATCATTTGCGGTTGTTGTAGAATTGTACGAATTTTGAGCATCCACCTGCATGCATATAATTTCTATGTAAATATACAAATACTAATTTGTATTATGTAAAGATGGTAAGGAAAATAAAGAAAAATAAAATGTATGCATAGAAGGGTGAAGTTGTATGTGTACCTGTAGTCATCATAGTGAGATAAGTTGTAGTTGAAGCTCTTCCTTCTTCCTAATAATTGTGTATGGGTTATTTTTCATTCGTGAGTATCGATCAAAGGAAAATGGTGGATCTATCCTAAGACGATTTATTGATTTCACCCTAGATATAGCTGTAAAAGTTAACCGTTGTCTTTCTTTTTTACCTATATCAATTGTTGTTTTGTTGAGTGTTAATCCTTGTGATTTATGTATGGTAATTTCCCATGCCATGCGTAGTGGTATTTGTGTACGAGTACCTAGAGATATAGGTGTTATTGGTATAGATGTAGGGTCATTTATGTTCCAAGGTGGCCCATTGTATGTATCAAATCTTACTACTACATACAATGGTAAATCTGGTGGTTTAGAGCCAACTGTGTAGATAATATCTAGGACCTCTCCAAGAGACCCATTGACAAGTCTTATTTTAATCCAGAGGTTTGTAGTTAACATGATGTGTTGGCCTCTACAAAGTAGGATTTCTTGGGGAAGTTGGTCAACACCATTATCAATGTTTGATTTTGTGTTTTTTTTATTGCAACACTAAGTGCAATAGGAATATTTAATAGTTGTAGTTTTTTTGGTTTTGTGTTTCAACTAATTCATTTGTAGGAAATAGGTGCATTAATTGGTAAAAATATTTTCTATCATTGTTTGATAGAGATGTGTTTGTGCGATTCATTAGTAGTTCCCAGTCTTGTTCAGTTGGTTCGGCGTTACGAATGTTTTGTAGAGCTCGTCGAAAGTCAATTTGAGCTTGTGTGTCCCCTTGTTGACGGAATATTGTTTATAGTGTAACAATTATTTTGAATTGTTCCCATAGGTCTTTCACATTTGAATGTGATGCATAGATAGGTTTGTCCATTACAGGGGGTAGTTGTGCCAAGTCACCTACAAGAATGATAGAATTCCCATCGAAGCACAAGTGTTATTGGTGGGGGAAAGCTTCTAGTAGCCTAGTATCTATTTTCAAGAGTAATTTTGGGCCTATGAAGCTCATCTCATCTATAAGGAGGTATTTTATGTGTTTCATGTTTTGTTGGAAAAGTGTAAGTGATTGACCCTTCAATGGTTGCATTTCCTTTATTGGAATCTTAAGGGTTGAGTGTCTAGTAGATGGATTCATGTTGAATGTTTCGATTCTTGTAGGAGCAATGACAAGGAGTGGGTTATATTGTTTCGATGCTAAATTGCAAAGGGATTGTCTAATGCAATGAATAAGATATGATTTCCATGTACCTAATGTTCCTTGTATGATCATGTGCAATGGTTTATTGAATGATTTATCAGTGTAATGTTTTTGAACAATTGTGAGCACGAGTTGTTGTTTGGGAGATAGTGGATATGGGAGATTGTTAAACTCAAGTGTTGTTTGGTCTTCTTGTTGGGACATCTTGTTTGTGCTTATGAAATGTTTTGTGGTGTCATTTAAATTTTGAGGTATTGTTCGCTCATTCCAATTGTTGCTATTATCAAAGTCACGTCTTCCTAGCATTTCAAGGGAATTAATATTTGCACCACTACCATGGCCCATTTGGGATAACAACTCCCATTCATTCATTTGTATTATATTTCCTGTGTATTTCATTTTCATCTTCATCTTCTTCTTCATTATCAACATCCGTATCAATTATGTGATGAATATGCCACACACAATATTTAAGTCTATTCATTTCCTTCCAATTTGCAATAATATTTACTTTCTCGACATCTATGTCTATGACAATATTATGAAAATGCTTGTATAGGAGTTCGCTCCAACAAAATGTCTCAAAATGTTATGAATCCTCCTTTGGGATAGTAATAAATTGAGGAAAGACACCGATAATTACCTTTTGTTTCATTTCTTTCCACTTGCATCCTTTGCGTTTGGCTGAAAATGAGAATGAGCATGCAGATTCAATTAGTGTCATTGTCTCCATTTGAAGAGGGTGTTGCATGTACGATTGGAGATAACTCAATTGCAAAGTATTTTCATTTGGGTTTGTTCTAATTCGATGAAACACTTTTAGACCAACATTAACAGTCATAAACTCACGATTGCAAACAACAAGTGATAAATTTTGTAGCATATGGCATGTTTCTTGTGCACCTATATCACAGTCTACAACAATCTCAAACATGAATTTTCTGTATGCTGCAAAGAGCTTGGTCTTTTGATGCTTGATTTCTACATATACGTGTCAACATATCAATGCAACTTTTAGATTTTCGCTCTACCTTGGAAGCATATTTTGCAATGTATTTTAAAACAAGCATTTTTGAGACAACAGGTTGACAATCCGTATTTTCTCTCCATATGGAAATCATTTCAGGACTATGTATATTCAACCAATCATCATTACGTGTAGGGGCATATGTTTTTTTCCCATTTTCATCACAGGACAAGGAAGAGGTAGCACATTCAGGCCAAGGAGCCCTATAACGACACTCTAGGTATTTTCCTTTTTTGTGAAGGCATGTTGTTTCAGAGCATTTGGTGTGTCTTTGGACTCGCTTGATTAACTCTTCATAGTCAAGAAATGTGTTTGTAGAGAAGATTTCATGTGGTTTTAGTAAGCATGGATCATCTTGTATAGATCGATGGCATGTGTTGTTTCTATCTGGTAGATTACGAGGGTTCCCTGCACTGACATATTTGTCAAAGAACAATTTTTCTATTTCTACATTTGCATGATTGGTCCAGTTGAGTTTGTCCATGTTTGGTGCACCTTCAATCCAAATGAAGCCATGTACATGTGTAGACCCTCAATGTTGCTATTCATATCTATACCAATAGTCAATTGCATTGAAAAACTTCTCCAAGACTTCTTCACGAAATATTGTGAATCGTTGATGCATGTACAAGGATGTGGTATGTGAATTATTGATAATGTTATCTATGCGGTATTTATTAGTTCTTGTTGTCGATGTTGTGTCGTTTGAAAATAGTTGGTGTAAATCAGGCCATTTTGTATTTGCAACACTTAATGTGAAGAATAGTGTGGGGGAACCTATTTGGTTGATCATGTTTGAAAGTTCACCACGACACTTATTCCAATATGCTTGAGTACCTCTAAAGTTAGATCCAAAATGCATCAACTGTTCAGCTAGTTGAGTATTAGGCAATTGTTGTATATGGCGACAAAGGCTTTCAATTGTGGTTGGTATGTAGTCTTCTGCATTTTTTTTGACAAAAATAGAGGCAATACCGTGGCTTCAGTGGCGCATCAAAAGGTTCAAAACAAAATATCTAAACCTTGGCATGGCTTCCAAATATATTATCATGATACCTCATTAATTGCAACACATATTCATGCATTTAAACATGTCTATAATGAGGTTGCAATGGTAGTGCAATACCCTTTGGAAAGAGTGAAGGAAAAGCCATGTCTAAAAGGCCCTCAATATTATATTCATTTATTGGAGAGCAATCAAGTTGTGGCCAATCCATAATGTTGTCATTTGCATCTCTAACTTGCAATGTTTCTTTGATTATTTCTAGCTCATTGTGTTTATTTCCTAATTTAGCCATAAATGAGGAGGAGTAAGTTATTTCATTGTTAGGTTGTTCATCTAAAAACATAGATGCAATGTTTGGTGCCACCATATTTTCATTGTTAACATTAATTGTGTGAAGCATATTTGAAACGTCTGTATTTGTATCAGGGAGCTCTTCTAGTGATGCAAAATCTATCTCAACATCTTTGTAGTAGGGGTCCTTTGTGATTTTATATTTTAATGCAGCTCAAACACGACTTTTACTTATGTAGCAATCATAATGGTTACCATTTGTATGCTTTCTTCGAATCACCAAGACATCCAAGTTTTCAATTTTATGTGGAAGGTATTTTTCTATTGTTTTGATACCTTGTGGGAAACTAATTGTGTGTCCACTATATTTGTATTGGCCTCCATGTGCATGGGTCACTTGTATTATCAGACTAACTCGTGATATAAGCATCTCTTCCACTTGTGTTAGTTTTTTCAGCTCATTTGGTTGTACTCCTGGGTCCATCAAGTTTGATGATGAGAAACGATTTCTTCCTTTCTCATGAAAGCATCTAATACAAACTGGACCACTATTTGTTGAATTGGTCTACATTCCAGGGTAAGATTCATTGCAAATCATGCATGTTGACAAGTTTGAAAGTTGATCTATTCTAAAGCGAAATCCTCTCGTAGCTGCTATAAATTTATTGTTGGATTGTGGTAAGCTTGTGGATTGATTTTGAAGACTATGGGGTATTTGTTGTGAATCTATTGATGAGCAACCAATAGAAGTGTGTTCAGTTTGGGATGTTCTAGATTGGTCTACTACATTGTTGTGATGGTTTGATTGAATACACATTGGTTCGTTAGATTGGATTATTTTTTTTGTATGTGTTGCTTATAACAGCGAATACTTATTTCTTCTTTATGTTTCATATAGTAATCATGAATTCTTTTATGAGATTGAATGTTTGTAGGATTAGAGCTTGTCATCTATAAAGGAAATAGAAACTACCATCATTATATGTACAATTTAAAACATCATATAGAATTAAAGAAGATACACATGAGTGGGGGTCAAATGCCAAGTGTATGTGTATTTTACGACTTGTACAAGCATTCTATTTTTTTTTGTTTGAGATATGATTCTAGAATGCACTATATGAATAAATAATTTGATAGAAGCTTTGGAACACATTATTTCCATAATAACAATATATTCAATTATGTATAGAAAAGTATATATTGACTGAAAATTATACAAACATACATTCAAAGAAAACTATGCAGAGTATACTATATAACATGATAAAAAAATTGTATGTATATTGCATAAGCAATGAACCTATATTTAACCACTATTATTATTACACATATCATTTATTCCACCCAACATGAAGGAATTTTCTCCAACAAAGTCTATTTGATCAACCTTTGTGATTGTTGATTTTACCCGTCCTTGAACACCACTTGAATCGTATGAATTTGTTATGGAGAATAGAAATTGCTTGAACAAGACTTGTTTGATGATGGTTTCAGCTTCAAATTCTTTTTCATGATTGAATTGCAACATATATAAATCATCTGCAGAGATACCAAGAAGTTTGGTGGCAGGTTCTTCAAAAGCAACAACCCATAATATTCATGTATGATCTGCTACCTTTAGTTGAAGATCTATACGTACAATTTGCAAATGTAGCTTTACACTTTGAACATTACCATGTTTGATCATCATTTTGCACTGCCTATTTTTTACATTGTTTGCCATCTAATTGAAGTGGGCAAGATGGATAGAAAATTGAATTTATTTTTATGAATTGCATTGTTGCCTTTAGAGTGCATTGAGTAGTTTGTTTCACGTTGGTAGTTTTCTCTTCAATATCAGAAATTGTTTTTCTTCTAATCAACGGGGGTGCATCCAATGGTTGTGTATTTAATGGTGTAACATCATTTTCATTCTCTTTAAACCATGATTTTAGTTCTTCTACCTCATCTATGGTTGGGTTTATAAATAAGTGTGTACTTGCCAAACTGCTTATGACCTTTCCATTGTACTCTGTGACACATCCATTTTTTATTGCAAGTACAACAACCTGATTTAGGTGATACATCTCTTGGATTTGTTTACCTTCCTTTTCAGTAGTCGGACCCCATAAAGTGATATTAATGGTAGATGGAGATATATCTATCAACTTGATGCTCCTTCTAAGAACTTCAGTCCCATCCCTTCTCCTTATGGTTGAGCTTGGGTCGACACATATGACTATTCCAATAACGTCAACAAGGATATTACTCTTGATTTCCTTAATGTCTTTTAAGGCCATGAAAGAGAACTAATCTTTAGGAATGACAAGGTCATCTTCAGAGAGAGATTTTTGAATCATCAACTAAACATATCTCGAGCTGGCTATTAAGCTTGTTGTACAACCTATTAGCCGACTTAATAGTTCCACCTAAAATTGTATATACTTGTCCAATCTGAACATTCATGTAATGAAGGTTTGCTATTTCATTAAAGCAAGTTACACATATTTCAGTGTGCTCAGAATCTATAAAATCAAATGAAAGACCTGTCCTTGTCCGTTTTGAGTGTTGAAGTGGTGAATTTATTTTTTCATGGTAACACAACCCTTTATCAACCACCTTGTCTGGAATGGATTTGAATTTCTAATAGGAGTAATATTGTAGGGAAGGTCTTTCCTTTGTTGGGATGAACATATTCCAAAAAGTGCCCTGCGAGGAGGTGCTTTTGTTACTTAACACTGTCATTGAGACTTGTAGATCCATCATTTGAGGGTGTAGCGTGTACTTGGTGAGCTTGTTCTTCAAATAGGTAGGCGGCTTCACCAATGGTATCATGATGCAAACATGTGATTTCTAATTCGGAGATGACAATCCACCTATAAAAGTACAATAATAAACTATTATGAATAGGAAAAAATGTGACATAGTGGGTTGAAGAATGCTAAGCTATAAGCTCTAAATTGGGAATTTAATGAAGAGCATTTAAACATGGTTGGCTCACCTTGAACTGCAAATAAGAGGGCAACTGTATCTTATGAGTTTAATTATAGACCCCTTCTGGAGTTCTTTAGAAGCTATGTAGCGATTGTATTTTTTTGGAAGTGTAGCCTTTTTGCTTATGAACCCCATCGGAAAGATATACTCTATAGCGTTTGGTTGATTTGGGGCCGTGCCCAAACATTGAAATGTCTAATACTTGAAGTTGGGGTTGCAAATCAATGTTTCCATCATTTATCATCTTAATTGTATTCTCCGTCAAAAAATACATTGTGAGAAGTGAACGAAGTGGTCCTTGCAAAAGTAAATTGAAAGTGACAACTATTATTTATCTCATGAATTATACAAGCATAGTTTATTAAATAAAAGTAGATTATGAAGTTGAATCAACATAATGTAGCTATGTAAATCGATTATAAATGAGAAATGAACAAACTAATTTATTAGAAACATAGGTAATATTATTTATCACATGAATTATACAAGCATACTTTATTAAATAGATGTCGATTAAGAAGTTGAATCAACATAATGTAGATATGTAAATTGATTATAAATTACAAAGAAATAAACTAATTTATTACAAACATGCAAGCATGACCTTTTAAAAATTAAGTGTAGTACTTTTACATAGGATAGAAGTGAATATTGAGGAATACCTGTAATTTTGATTTTGTTGAGGTATGTATATCAAAATAGTTACTTTTGTCAATTAACTTGCTGCATTTTTAAGAACAGTAAGAAGAAAAGTTAGTGACTAAAAAGAATATATTATTTTACATATTAGTTTAGTTCTATAAAATAAGAAGTAGTGTTTAAATCAAAATAATCACTTGTGCAAATGAACTTGTTGTTTTTATAAGAACAATAAGAAGAAAAGTTAGTGAGCAAAAAGAATATAAGATTTTATAAATTAGTTCTATTAAATAAGTAGTGTTTATTGATGGAAAATATACACTCAAATTAAAAAAATAATATCATGACTGCATCTATTTGCACTTGCTCCCTAGCTTGTAAGTGCACCAATAGTTGACCAATGGCTTTCATAATGATACAAATAGATTACCAGTTCAACATATGAGAAATCAGTAATGATAATTTAGAAATGCATATAGAACATACAAACCAAATTCAATCTCTTTTTTCTTTATAAAATTACACAACTTTATAAATAATTTTGTACAAAGTTGAATTTCAAAATTCATTTCTTTCTACCCACAGAAAAATAACTAAATAAATTGAAACACTCTTAAAAATGGAAGTATTTATGTAGCATGATGACAATAGAAATGAGGAGGCACAACCCTACTCTTCTACCAATGGATTGTCAATCGAATGCCCAATTTTGTATCTCTTATATGCAGGGGTAGAACTTGCACATCAATTTAGAGACGAGATGAATTTTCTAACTCTTCTCAACAATGTGCAATTCAAATACTTCCTTGCTTAGAGATTTGTGGAAAATACTCTCTGTTTTCATTGGCACATCATGTTTCAAGTATCTAGATATAGATGAAGAAATAGAAGGAATAGTTCACAATGGAAATAGGGTTTTGCATCTTTGAAGCAAGAGGCGCAAGTATATCCGAGAAGATACAACTCAAAAAACTACAGGGGCTATTGAAATTCAATCTGAGCTTAATAGATGAGAATAAAGGAAAAGACAACAAATGTGAGACATATCATCGATTGTGTTAGTACACACAGAATGGATCCTAGCTGTCCACTGAAACAACTTGATAAAACCCTAATGGAGAGTTCGTGGTTTCCCTCCTCACAGTAAATGAGAATATAGCATGCTCCACTTGCTTACATTGTGATGTATGAGCTCCTTGGTTTGCTTGCACCTTACTGAGAGACCTAGCTAGTCTCTTCTAGGAACCTAGTCTCCTCTAGGTCCTGATTGGCAGCTAAGTCCAATCTTGGCTCTGTTCTAAGAGCTCTCCCTCTGTGCTTCACCTTGGAGGTCAAACAACATTTTACAAGTTCAAATTCCTGCTCACTTTCCTTCTTCACCTAGAGAATTCTAAGTGCCATCTTCACTCCAAACTCATTCTTCATTGCTCTTCATTGCAGGGGTGTTTTTCCTATCGAATACCATCATTCCTATGCCAATTTTATCCCTTTCATAAGGTTCTTTAGCACTGTCCTTACCGGGCTTAAATATTTCTTCAATGGAAGACCTCAATTAGGCCTAGTTCTAGTAGTCCTTACCAGTCCTTGTTTGCTATTGTTTGAAAAATTCTTCCAAAGACCCTAGAATTCTAAAAGCATATTATAGTACCCTTTTGAGATTTTTAAATCACCCAATTGGTCTCCTAGTCTGACAGTGTCCGTACAGGGGATTCCTATAACCTAGGGTATGTAGGGTTTGTAGGCCTAATTCTAGGAATACACTAGTTTTTCTCTTCAAACCTTACTCTAGTGACTTTGTAAGATCCCTAACCTCCTGTCACATCAAGACCTACCCTTATCCAACTTGGAACCATATAGAAATTGTACTGTACCTCCTTTCCCTGCAAGAAACCATTAAAGCTTCTCCTCTAGCTCTCTAGCCGGGCTCCACCTGCTCGCCTAGAGATCAGTGGCTAAGGGAAGCTTCTCCACTCTGTCATGCTTCCTAACACTAACTACTATACACACTACTGACTCCCCTAACATGCCACCCATCCTTAGGTGTTTCTCAAGGTCAAATATCATGGGGGAGCCATGAGAGCACCGACTGGTCAGGACAGGACCAGTAGGAGCTCAAAGACAAACTAACTCAACTAACTCTAATGTCTACACTAAACTAGCTTGCTTATCTAATACAAAAGGCTTAAAACTATTCTACCAACACACTACTGACATCAATTCAAAGCATTTGATCTTTCCATAGTCATTGTCACACAATAATCTCAGTATCAACACAAAAACACAGAATTGCAAAAGTCACTTTCTCATTCACACAAAAACTTGATTACAAACTGACTAACTCCTTTCACAAACTACTCTCTACTCAATGATATGAGTCTTGGGTCATCATAGATGCCCACTCCATGATTCTAGGCAAGTTGGTCGAATTCCTCCACTTCCTATTCCCAAGGGAATCCAAGGATAACCGGATTGCATGCAACAACCAATGCAAACTGCCTTCTCCATTTGGCATCTTCCTTCATGCCTTTAGCCTATTTCTTAGGACCACCATCCCTCAAGAATTCAAGGAACCAACTCATTAACTAGCCTTAAGGCATCATTACAACCTCATTAAGCATTTTGAACAACTTAAAGACTCTACTCCCCTAGACAACAAACATTAAAAAATCTAACTTACCAACAATGGCAAAATAGTGTGACCTTAGTCCTAAGGACTAAGGTCACCTAGCCCAAACAAAACCAAGACCAACTAAGGTCTAAAGCAAATACACAAACTCCCTGACTTGGCTAAGGTCAGTTACAAGCCAAAAATGACAAAACAATGGAGGTTAGCCTAGGTGCTCCTACACCATCCTCCCCAAAATAGAAAGTTCAATCCACCCTTGGATTGAGGAGGCTAGGATCAATCCCCATCTTCTTGAACTCAGCTTCCTTTATCCATACTGCATCAACATCAGCTTGGCCATGTTTCTTGATCAAGTGCTCTTTGTATTCCTTTTTTCTAGTCTTCTTGTAGACCCTAGTGTCCAATATACTATCAGGTCCTGAGACTGTAGCAGTAGGTAAGTGTAGATCTTCCACATCCCTGATCACTTCATGAAGTTTTTGATCCATTTCTTGTTGTGGTCCTTTGTAATGGACTAAGTCTGCAATGTTGAAGACAAGGGACAGTCCACTGTCATCCGGTAGCTCCACCTTGAATGCATTTTCACCATACTTTGCTCAGATAGGGCAGGGACCTATCCTCCTCATCTACAACTTGTGAGGGACTCCCTTTTGAAGTCTTGACTTGTTTAGATGCACCATAACCATGTCACCCACATTGAATTTTATTGTCCTCCTATGCTCATCCACCTTGGATTTTTGTTTCATGGTGTTCTCTATCAAAGTCTTCCTCACTATATCATGTATATCTTGCATAGCATAGGCAAAGTCATCAGCATATCCTCTTCCTTTCACTCCATCCTTCAAGGTTATTAGTTCATACACTCCTCTAGGATGAAGGCCATAGACAATTTCAAAGGGACTCTTCCCTGTGGATCTATTTATAGTGTCATTATAGGCATATTCAGCATGCCTAATCAGCTGATCCCATTGTTGCCCATACTCCTTTGTCAAACACCTTAATAGATTTCCAAGGCTCCTATTCACAACCTCGGTCTGACCATCAGTTTGTGGATGGTAGGCTGATCCAAAGGACAAGTTAGTGCCTAACCTTTTCCAAAGAGTCTTCCAAAAGTGACTCATAAATTTAGTGTCTCGATCTGATACAATGCTGATAGGTAACCCATGGATTCTCACTATCTCCTTGAAGAAAAGAGATGCTATTTGGCTAGCATCATTGGTTGTCTTACATAGCACAAAGTGAGCCATCTTGTTGAATCTGTCAACAACTACATAAACACTATCCATACCTTGCCTTGTCTTGGGTAATCCAACTACAAAATCCATACTCAAGCATTCCCATGGCCTAGTAGGAATAGGAAATGGCTGGTAAAGTCCTGCACTAGAAGAAGTTCCCTTGGCCTTTTGACATACTACACAACTTTCCACATACCTCCTAACATCAAGATTCATCTTAGGCCAAAAATAGAACCTTTGAACAAGTTCTTGAGTCTTAGTGATCCCAAAGTGACCACTCAAAGCACCATTATGCTTTTCTTGTATCAAATTCTCTCTAATGGAACCTCTAGGAACACATAATTGATTTCCTTTAAACAATAGACCACTTTGCAAAGTATACTCAACATATTTACTATGAAAATGGTTCTTGTATTCAACACATACCTTATAAATGTCTGCAAAATCTTCATCATCTATATATAGGTCCTTGAAGTGATCTATTCCCATGCTCTTCAACTGTATTTCCTGAATTGTGAGAGCTCTTCTAGACAATGCATCTTCTACTTTATTGAGGACACCTTTCTTGTGATTGATATTGAAGGTGTAAGCTTGTAGATACTCAACCCACTTCATGTGTTTGTGGCTCAACTTGTCTTGAGAATTCAGAAAACTAAGTGCTTGATTGTCTGAGTACACAATGAATTCTTTGGGAAGCAAGTATTGCCTCCACTTCTTTAGAGCTTGGACCAATGCATACATTTCAAGTTCATAAGAAGAGTACTTCTTCTTGGCTTCACTCAACTTCTCTAAATGGAAAGCCACCGGTCTACCCTCTTGGCTTAGAACAGCTCCAATTGCCACATTGCTAGCATCACACTCAATGGTGAAAAGCTTCTCAAAACTTGGAAACACCAAAATAGGTTGGGTAGATATCCTTTCTTTTAGCAACTCAAAACTCTTGTTAGCATGCTCATTCCATACAAATTTGGTCTTCATGCCTCCCTTAATAGTATCTAACATAGGAGCACAAATTGCACTAAAATGCCTTATGAATTTCCTATAGTATTGTGCAAGACCATGAAAACTTCTTACCTCAGTTGCTGTCCTTGGAGTAGGCCAATTCATGATAGCCTCCACTTTACTTTCATCCATTTTCAGATTTCCCTGAGATAGCACAAACCCAAGGTACACCAACTCTGTCTTGATGAACTCACACTTCTCCAAGTTGATCATCAACTCCTCTTCCTGTAGCTTCTTGAAAACCAGCTCTAGGTGCTTGAGATGCTGTTCTCTTGTTTGGCTATAGATCAGTATATCATCAAGATATACCACTACAAATTTTCCAATGTAGTCTTTGAGGACTTCATTCATGAGCCTCATGAATGTAGAGGGGGCATTAGATAATCCAAATGGCATGACAAGCCACTCATATAGACCCTCATTAGTTTTGAAGGCTATTTTTCACTTATCTTCCTCATGTATTCTTATTTGGTGATAGCCACTCTTCAAGTCTATCTTGCTATAATACTTAGCTCCACCTAGACAATCCATTAGGTCTTCAATCCTAGGGATAGGGAACCTATACCTTATGGTAATCCTATTTATGGCTCTTGAATCAGTACAAAGCCTCCAATCTCCTCCTTTCTTAGGTGCTAGGACAGTGGGTACGACACATGGACTAATACTCTTTTTGATGAGACCTTGGTTTAGAAGTTCTTGTATTTGCCTAGCAATTTCCTCATTTTGTAAGCTTCCTTATTGGGAAGGGTAGCTCCTGGGATAAGGTCTATCCTATGACTTATGGCTCTTTTAGGGGGTAAAGTTGTTGGTTGACCATCACTCACTACACCTTTGTAAGTCTGCAACATGTCTTGAATCTCCTTTGGTAACTCTGTCTTCTTGGTCACCTTACCTTCATCTCCTTCTCTTGGTCTTAGCACCAATGCATAACCAACTCCTTAACCTTCTTCCAAAGCTTCTAAGAACTCCTTTTCACTCACCACAAGAACATTTGAGCCTGCTGTCCTCACCTCATCATCTTCTAACAGTGACTGAATTTTGAAAGTCATATTGTCCTTCTTGAAAGAATATGAATTCTTTCCTCCATCATGTATGGCTTGACGGTCAAATTTCCATGGTCTACCTAGGAGCAAGTGACATGCATCCATAGGTAGCACATCACACAATACTTTGTCTTTATACCTCCCAATAGAGAACTCCACCCATGCTTGCTCGTTCACCAACACATGTTGTCCTTTATTGAGCCAAGTGACCTTGTAAGGATTGGTGTGGGGTATCCTTGTCAACTTCAGCTTGCTGACTGCTTCCTTTGACACAATATTGTCAGTAGAACCTGAGTCTATGATGACTCTACATACCTTCCCCATCATCTTGCACTTTATCCTAAACAAAGACCTTCTTTGGCTTGGCTCCTCCTTCACGAGTTCTTTGATCAAAGTTCTCCTCATCATGAGATTCTCACCTTCCTCAGAATGCAATGGAACCTCAGAATGTTTATCAGCTGCATTTGATTCTTCACGAACTAGGTTAGTTCTCTTGTCACCACCATGTGAAAAACCACCTTTTTCTGGACATCTATAGGCCGGGTGTCCCATTTGATTGCAATGTAACACTTCATGTTGGAAAAGTAGTTGCCTCTTCCTCCTTGTCCACCATTTATTCCTCTAGAGTTAGAGTTAGAATTCCTTCCTCTACCACCTCTACTTGAGCTTCCTTCTTGCTGCTCACTGTATTTTGTGTCTCCTTGAGTCTTTGTTTCAGAACTTCTTCCACCATAGCCACCTCTTTGTCCTCTATTATCTTTCCCTTTACCTCTATTTTTGGAGGTTTGCTCTTGCTTCCTTTTGCTTTTCTCTTCTATCTTCAGGGCCATTTGATAGCATTGGTGAATGGTTTTGAAGTTCACCAAACTCATGTCTTCTTGAATAGACCACTTGAGACCATTCAAGTATCTTGCAAGCTTAATGCTCTCATCTTCTACCACCCTTGATCTCAAACATAACTTTTGAAATTCCTCGGTGTAGGCTTGGACATCTAGATTCTTTTGTCTTAGATTGTGTCTCCTTCTATGCATTTGCACTTCATAATCATCAAGAAGATAGGTATGTTTTATCTTGTTCACCATACCTTTCCAAGTAACTATAGGACCTTTTCCATCCTTTTCTCTTTCACTTTGCACAAACTTCCACCAAGTAAGAGCTGAACCTCTTAGTCTAGACTTGGCCACCATAAATTTTTGTGCCTCTGAGATACCATCACATTCAAAATGGTTCTCAATGCTATCTATCCAATCCAGAACCTTAACCTGGATCCATTTGTCCACTAAATAGTGGCACACCTTCCAAAGCTTTGCCACTCAATGCTTTGAGTGCTTTTAAGAAAGGCTCTTCAGGAATCACAGGGTCAGGTGTTGGAGCTTCCTCCTCCAACTCTATTTCCTTTTCCCTTGCTTCTTGTTCTTCCTTTTGATCTACCTTGTCTTTTACTCTATCTGTTGATTCTTGAACTTCATCAAAAAGTTGCTCCATTCGAGCCAACCTTTCTCTTAGAGACTTTTTGTCTTCTTCTTGTTCCTCTACCTTCTTGGCTAACTCTGCATTAGTCACCATTGTAGCACCTTCCATAGATGTGTTCTCTCCCATAGATTCAGTAGGTTGAAACATCCACCACAAGCTTGATCAAATCAAGCTTTGATACCAATATGATGTATCAGCTCCTCGGTTTGCTTGCACCTTGCTGAGAGACCTAGCTAGTCTCTTCTAGGAACCTAGTCTCCTCTAGGTCCTGATTGGAAACTAAGTCCAATCTTAGCTCTATTCTAAGAGCTCTCCCTTTGTGCTTCACCTTGGAGGTTAGACAACATTTCACAAGTTCAATTTCCTGCTCACTTTCCTTCTTCACTTAGAGAATTCTAAGTGCCATCTTCACTCCAAACTCATTCTTCATTTCTCTTCCTTGCAGGGGTGTCTATGCTTGTCAGGACCTTCATATCATTGCCAATTGGAACCATTTCAGTAGGTTCTTGATTCTTTTTTTGGTCAGTTTCAAGATTGCATCAATAGGAGTCCTCAATTTCTAGTAGTCTTTACCAGTCCTAAATTGCTATTGTTTGCAAAATAATTCCAAAGACTATAAATATAAAGACATATTTGAGTACCCTTTTAAGATTTTTAAATCACCTAATAATTCTTCTGGCCTGACAGTGACTGTACAAGGGATTCCTATAACCTAGGGTATGTAGGGTTTGGAGGCCTAGTTTCTAGGAATTGACTGGTTTTCCAATCTAATGACTCCATGAGATCTCTAACCTCCTGTCACATCAAGACATGTCCCTAACCCACCTGGAACCGTATTGTATGGTATTTTCCTACAAGAAACCATTAAAGCTTCTTCTCTAGCTCTCTAACCGAGCTCCTCCTGCTCGCCTAGAGATCAATAGCTATAAGAAGCTTCTCCACTCACTGTCATGCTTCCTAACACTACTAACTAGGTACACTACTGACTCCCCTACCATTACACCCTTCCTCAGGTGTTTCCCAAGGTTAGAGCTCATAGGGGAGCCATGAGAGCACCGACTAGTCAG
>VCHN02000576.1:0-34564 GCA_007115665.2 Sequoiadendron giganteum
ATTACACCAGTTCAACTATAAACAGTTTTTTGTTTTTGTTTTTGTTTGGTTTTTTTGGGCTATAACTTTTTTTTTTAGAACAGATAATTGCATAATTTCAATTGTGCAAAATTATTAATGGATTGGTTGGAGACGGTGGTGAAATATGACTGGTGATTTGGTCTTTGTCAGTCAAACATATTTTCAGCATCGTTTCTTAATATTCGAGTGTGTTTCAAAATTTTGGAAGATAGATTTTTAATAAATTTATTTGCAATTTTTAAAAAAATATATATTTTTAAAAAAATTTAAATAAAATAATGATAGAATTAGCATTTTTAATTAGTATGATAAATTTTGTGTTTATTGATTTGTATTTTGATTATTACAAAATATTATTGTTGAATGTTTTTTATTTATGTAAATTTTTAATCAATTTTTTCAGTCATTTAATTTCATAAAATGTTTTTGATGAACTAATGTACTTAATTTTAAAAATAAATAGGGACATAGTAGATTGCTTTTACTATTCTAATAAATTACTCATAAAACTAGATGAGAAATATATTACGATGTGTAGACATGCAAAAATAACAATCAGGCATCATACAAATTAACATTCATTTTTGCTATTAATCAATTAAAATATTTATTGATTAACTTCCTAAGGTTCATTAAATAAATCAAATTATTTAATCCCTATGTTCTTCTCATTTGATTTAATAAATCAAACAAATCAAATATCAAATCCCTAAAATCCCCTAAGTTAATTGACCTAAATTAATTAACTTCTAATCACAATTACCATTCTCTAGCTTTTGACTCAACTAGAGTCAAATCTAAACTCCTAACTAACCCACCCACTTGCATCAATAAATCAATTTAATTGATTTATTAAAAAGCCTATTTTCTCTCAATAACTCTCATCTTTGACTTTTTTGAACAAAGATTATTCCCCCCAAAACCCTCAACAACATGCATTTATTGATATTTTTCAAATTTGAATGGGCACATTGGCCAAAACTTGCACAAGCTTTGACCAATCCCATCATGCCAAGTGGCTCTATTCTATTGAAGTCCCACATTGGCTAAACTTGGCTTCTTCTCATTTCTATAAAAGCAATGCACAATTGGAAGGTATCTAAACTATAGGCAACTTGAGCTCATAGCAACTCATTGTCTATCTCACTTGGCTTAGAAAGGGATTGGAAAAGGGCTCTCTCACATCTTCATGGAGGGCACCAATCCATCATAGAATAGAATAGGTTATATTTCCTTTTCTCCATGCATATTTGATCTAGTTTTAGCATTTTATTTGGAGAAATGAACCATGTTATTCTATGAAGATGGCTGAATCTACACAAACAATGTGCAAGATTTCACCATCCTACAAATGGCGCTAGAAGGAGGGCTGAACTAATGCATCTTATTTTTATCTTATTTTTATTCTTTGCTTGAAATTTGTTACTTCATTCTGTTTTCAATTAGATAAAATAGGAATGCTTTCGGAGATCTTGCTATGTGTTCATCCAAGCCTTATTTGCACAGAGGTGTGCATCATATTTTATTCTAGATTTTAGCATCTAAATCTACATACCTTTGAATAGATTGACTGTCAAGTTGAAAGATAATGCTATGGCAAGCACTTTGAAGGGATTCAACAGTCGATCCTAAAAATGGAAGGTGAAGTGCAGTGAACATAGCACCGCTATTTCTTTGATATCTTGATATATTATTCATCCTCTCTGCAGCAATTGATTGTCATGTGCTTGTCCCTTATTCTGTAATTCTTAATCACAGTTCCATTATTTACTAAGGACAATATTTCTTTTGTCTTTTGTTAAGAAGAGTGTAGCAACATAATGGTTTCTTGAAAGTATGTTATTAATATATGCTTATAGGAGTTTCTATGCATTAGTTTTTGTTACGCATCCCTCTACAGACAAAAATAAAATAAAAATGGTTACTATTAACTAAGAGAATAGTGCATCCCACTGTAAAGGACTAGAGCTCAACACTATGCTTGTTACATTGGTTTGCTTTCATAGCATAAAATGAAATTTTCTTTCTCAAATTGATAATGTCTACTTTGATTGCTGATTACGATCTCTTTTAATCCTAGTTGCCTTTGGTCATTACAACCAATCTGGTCTCCTCCATGAAAGCCTTCTTACCATGCACACTATTCACAGCTTCATGCATACTACTTGCAGTTTCAACATCTTCATTATTGAGCCGTTATCTGTCAATTCCTAGCGGTGTCAGTGAGCTCTGTAAAGACTATAGCTACCTCCTTAATATTTCACTTCTGTAGGCTGCGACCTCTTTCTTGATTCATGAGCCCGAGTGATTTCCTTCATAAGCCCGAGTGATTCAACTCTCTGACTCATACATTTACTTTCAATACAGAATACAAGATACATACGCATGGGAATTTTATCAAGGCTTTTTAGATCTTTATTATGAATCTCTTAGAATTTTTTATTGCTGCGCTTGGGTTTGTATCTTGCAACCACGGAAAGAACCAGAAAGAAGCTTGGTGTATTTTTCGGCTTTTGTGAACATTTATTTCTCTGGAATCGTGTTATTATGAGTTGCAATCTTGTCTAAGAATTGCTGCTGTCAAATCAAATGAGAATGTAAAGCCCAGGAAAGCACTGTTTGAGTCTTTAATGAACACCGTAGTATGCAGCAACCCTTGTATGGTGTTGATAGAATTAACCTTGGTCATTTGTTCTTGATATTGAAATCTCATATTTGGTATTATCACAGTCTCCCTTAGATCTACAGTCTTTATCTTGTACAGCTGCATAAGATTTCAATTGTAAGTAATTACCATCCACTTATAGACCACTCCTATGAATGTGCACCTTTAAGCTTGTGTCGTGCTCCTGCATATGTCGTATCTTTTGACATGGCTTCATTAAATGGAGTAGGTGCCCTCTGTTATAAGTTTTTCTTATCATAAGCCTTTAGGGATTACTGAAGCTAATGCGATCTTGCTGAGATTCGATATATTGTGTTTCCATTACAATGAGATGTGCGATTAATCTGGTATTTTCGCTTTTTGCATCATTTGTGAATAGCTTAAAGTATCGAAGAGGTGTTAGGCGTACTCCCAAGTTTTTGAGATAGCTACCATCTAAGCTAACAGAGAATTATTTCTACTTTCGACAGTCTAACTTGCAGGGGAGAGTCAATCGGCTGAGCGCAAGTCTAGTGTCTTCTGACATATTTGTTTCTTGCAGGAAAAATTTGTAGGTACCTAAGGGACAATCCTGAGGTAAGAAATTATGAACACTACATTCAAGAACAAAATTATGACCTGTGCACCCGGTACTTGATGTCTGGTGATTTGTTTCTGTAATGTCAACCATAAAAAACTCAGCTAGTTCATGTGGAACACGTTACTTGTCTTGGAATGGGATGCATCAGAGTAGTGGAGCAGTTTTGAAATGGCTATACTTGTAAATGAAGTCAATGGTTACATGTGTAGGCCGCTCGTACATCTTCTTTCCTTTTGATCGAATTTATGAGCTCTGTGTGCCTACATCTTTCTCTGGCGTGCATTAGACCAGTATTGCTTTAGCACATTGAAGTAGCATTTGTTGAAGGTGTCATATCAAATAGTAATGTGCCTTGTTGAGGTGTCAAGTCAAGTAGTAATGTGCCCTATCTAGGCTTCCGCAATTTGGTTGCATCGATATCTCATGCAGATTTGTTACAACTTTATTCCCCTTTTGAAAAATGCATCGGTACTACTCAACCTTCATTGTGGTATTTGTTGAAGTATCTGTCAAAAGAACTTCACGTCTTTTCTATACAATTTCCAGAAGTCTGAGGAGGGAAACTACAATTCAAAAAAAAAAACTCAAACATTGATTATCTTCAAACAGTCAATCATTCTTAAGTGATGAGTACGTATGAGTCTTTCTCATAGTCATATCACCATTTACTGCCTATCTAGCAACCAGGAGATAATATTTTCAACAGTTTGATCCATTGAAGGGATGTACGTGGCTGATTAGTTTGAATTTTTATTTTTGTGTTGGCTAAGTTGTTAATTCTGATTTGCTTCCTAACAAACAGCCTTCAAATAGACCATTTATTTCAAAACAAAGGTCAAATTTTGCGATCATCATTCATTTAGCATTATGTATCGATTAGCTTTTAATGCTCTAACCACTATTTGTTTTGTAGATACTTGACATAATAGGGATAAGTTTTCATAGTGTGATAATGTTGGGTGTTTTAATATTCCCTCACATATAATATTTCAATTGTGATAACTTTATATTGTTGATAGGTTGAAATCAAGGTGGATATTTGAAGACAAGTACCTGATTTGAACGAAGGAGCAAGGTTGACATCAAGATTGAAGTTGAAGGTTGAAGCTAAAGTGAAGGCGAAAAGAGTGGAATTAAAGATTTTTGAGAACAAAACTTGGAAAATAGCATTTTTTAATGCTTGATTTGACAATCTTAGAGCTTCCATTTACTACCCTTTTTTTTCTGTTTTTAGCTAACTCACCTTTCAATTTGGGCTTAAAATCAATCAATGGCTTGATCTTTTCAAAGTTGGTTAAAATTGAACCTTAGACACTTACTAGATTTCAATTTGGGATTAAAATTGAACAAGGCAACTTCACATTTCAATTAGTGCTTTTAAAACGAACTCATAATTGCTTTGAGGAATTTAAAATTGAACATGTGTACTTTGTGTTTTGTAAACTTTTTTGCAAAGTAGTGTCATTTAAAAGGCGTATGCGCTTCTCTCGCGCTTCACGGCGATCTTGAGAATCAAAAGTCTTTTTGATGACCCTAAGTTGCATAAAAGATTGCCTCCACACTTCAATTTGGGCATTTTAAAATTGAACAAATCATGCGAGTGTGAGCACGATATATTGCGGAGGTTCTCCCCTTTGTTTTTCAACGAAGGTTGTGTGAACGACGGAATATGTTAGCTCGCTTTTGTTTATCTTAGAGGGCCTGCCTTGTGGGAAAAAGTAATCACCCAAGGGAACGACCCAACCGGGAACACGCTAAAGCCAAGCGACTTCCAACCGGTATATAAGTGTGGATTCTTGAGGAAAGTTCAAGAATCACGAGGATTATTCCGACGAGATGGACAGCAATGGACTCTCGCCGATGTTGGATAATCCCCCACGAACGGAATGCCCGAATTAGAACCCCTTGTTTAGAAATTGGCCAAAACCTTGTCTATCTTGTTGGTGCAAAAGGTTATGTCCTTTGAAGCCGCCCCACGTAACATGCGGTCTTGTTGTGGAAATGGAAAGTATGCCATGGGAGATTCATGGGTACTAATGCTTGGCTGACCCGAATAAGTGAGTGCGTGGAGGGGAGCCAGTGTGGTCAAGCATTTAGCCATTCGCACAAGATATGCGCAGCTGGATTTATCCAAGTGGGAACCCAACAAGGTATTGTCTCATCAACCTAGGAGTGTGAAAGTGCTTGGAAAAAACACATTGCTTGATCTTGAAAACATTTGGAAAACAAACATACACAAAAACCTTGAAATTTCAAACACCTTGTGGGGAACAAATACCTATTGACGAACTTGCCCACTCTTGCTTTCCCTAGGAATCACATTCCTAGAGGTTTCTAAGTGTGCAAATTCTATCATCATTTGTTTCCAATAAGGATAAACATAAGGAACTTTTGCCCTATTTTCCTCGATTTCCACACAAAGGACATTGTGGGATGAGAAAGAGAATGGGACATTAGACATATAGTTTGAAAACCTAAGCAAGCAAGTGTCTTGGATAAAAAGAACCTCATTTAACCAAGATAAAAAGACAAATTGGATTACACATGTGTTTTCTAACATGATTTCCCGCAAGATCAAAATCCCAAAACCAAAGTTCAAGAAGCTTAGTCTAAAAGCTCGTGAGGAGCGTCTTGAGAGACTTTTCGAATTCAGGGAAAGATTGGTTTATAACTTTTACAGAAAAGCCTCAAGGAACAATCCAGCATTATATGCATTTTATTGTCAACAAAATCCCGAATTGTTTCAAAGATTTGCATTTCTCCCATAGGAAGTCAAGCGTGTTCTTCAACACCGAGGTTTTGTAGAAAGAGAGTCACATCTAGGTTAAGGTTCAAGATCAAAGTTGTCATTCCCATTCATTCATCCATCAAATCAAAGTCTCATTTCATCATCAAACCTTTTTGAGAACTCTAGAATCAAACATCACACTAAACTTAGAGGGCTAAATCAACATCATCATATCTTGGCTTAACACACTTAGCCAACATAGTCTCAAATCATTGAACAAATTTTCTTTGAGATAACACAACTTCTTAAAGTCTATTAGTTCTCCAAAACATTGGCATAACACACTTTGTCAATTCATCCATTTTTGTGCAAGTTCCCTTAGGATAACACAACTTCCTAGGGAAAACAACTTCACAACCAATCTTGTTTGACTTAACGCATCTAGTCAAATTATCACATTCAAATCAAATCAAAAGCCCTTTCAAAGTTTAGCACATATATTCAAAAAGTTTTCCAAAGGTTCCATTCACTCATCTCATCCATTTTAACCCATCACCATCATCACCATCTTTGATCTTTTAGCTACCCTAGTTCTTCTCTTTTTGGACTTAAAGGATTAGGATCGAACAAATCCCTATTTTTATGGTCCAAACAAGATCTCAACACAAGAAGGACATGGAGAATATCAGAGACATATCAACTTCTATGGACATGAGTCATCTAAATATCGAAGTGAACCTAGCAGGATCAAGCAATCCCCCAAGCAACTCTCCCGTATCATCACAAAATCTTCAAGAGAAGAGTCATCAAGAGGACGACATAAATGAAGACATAGGGATGACACCAGAGGAAATCATGGAAATGATTCAAAATCCAAAGAACCATAAAATTGTTAGTGCTATGTTCAAATGCATAAATTCAATAGAAAGAGGAGGGGACATGCCCCCTCCCAACCTTAACACAAGCACTAGTGCAGTTGCATCCCCATTTTCAAACATCAATCAAGAAGTACCTTGCATCACCTCAATCATCACACCAACTTCCCCGATTGTGAACAAGGGGAGTGCCATGTTCCAAGAATTGCAAGAACACCGCCTTGTGGCTAATGAAGAAGCAATCATCACCCCTACATTTATTCTGGAAAACTCATTTCACCCTTACATCCCACTCACATTTCATAATCCCGCTGGTTCATCCTCATTTCACGCCACACCAGCTTATCAATTGAACATACCAACTCCCCCACCGCATGAGGAAGTTGGTTTGCTCGGAACGACAGAAGCTATCAATCCCTTCTCTTTCCAAAGTGGTGCGTCATCCCTTCCCCCACTTCCTTTCACGTCTGCATCGCCTCCTGGAATAGGTCTTCCACCTTTAACCATCGAAAATTTTGCTAATCCAAGCCATCTGACCACCACTTTGAACCCGCTTCTTTTGCCCACATCCTCACAACAAATCGCAACCGTTCCTGTCACCACGGTTAATGCATCCATTGGTCCTCAAGTCTCCCAAAGCATACCTCATCAAGGACCAATTATCTCAACCACCCCGCCCACAACCCAAATCACAGTCACGACCGCAATTCCTCCACCCGCCACGACAGTTGGCATGATTCCCGCTCCACCACCAATCCCACCGCCAAAACACAACACGACCAATTCATTCTCCATCATGTTGCAAAACGCACAACAAGCTGCCCAAAAACAATAAGCGCAAGCACAAGCCGCACAAGCGCGAGCACAAGCACAAGCTCAAGCTCAAGGACAAGCCGCACAAGCACAAGCACAAGCGCAAGCGCAAGCTCAAGCCCAAGCTCAAGCTCAAGCCCAACAAAAGACACAAGCTCAATACCAAGTGCAATTGCAAGCAATCCACCTGCAAGCCTACCACCAAGCCCTGCAAGACTTTCAGGCACAACACCAAGCTAAACAACAAGCTTTATTGGCACAACAGCAGCTCGACCAACAACAAGCATTGTTGGCAAAACAGCAGCTAGACCAACAACAAGCGTTACTAGCTCAGCAACAACTTGACCAACAGCAGGCTTCATGGGAACAACAGCAGATGGACCAACAGCAAGCGCTATTGGAACAGCAACAGCAAGATCAACAACAAGCGTTGTTGGCACAAATGCAAGCTTACCAACAAGCCCTAAACGCACAACCAAGCTCGCAGCAAACGCAGACCAGTACGCTCCCCACCCATCAAACACCTCCAACACCTCACCACTCATTCATCCCGCCCCCCGACCCAAGCAAGGATGTCGCAACACAGATCAAATTGCTTTCGCAGCAGGTGTTGGACTTGCAAGCAGGAAAAACCACAAGGACACCAGGAAACTTGTGCCCTTATCCGTTCGATAGAAGTCTCACCATGGTACCGTTTCCAAAGGGATTCGAGATCCCCAAATTTGATAAGTACAATGGAACGGGCAACCCTGAAAACCACGTCAGGGAATTTCAGGTGCACTGCATGGAAGTCGCATATGATGACACGTATCTAATGCGGCTCTTTCCCCGAAGCCTGACTGGTCCAGCTATGGAATGGTTTTCTCGCCTACCCACGGGCATTAAAACATTCGAGGAAATTGTGGAGGCTTTCCTTAAAAATTACTCTTTTAATATGGGGGCGGATGTCAGTTTAGAAGAACTATCTGCACTCAAACAAAGAAGAGGAGAGTTATTTGCATCCTTCTTGCAAAGATGGCGATCCAAGGCCAATCAGAGCAAGTGGGCCATGCCAGAGGAACAACAAGTTTGCACCATCATAGCCAACTTAGATGAAAACCTGGCGTTCTACCTAAAAATGCAGTGCATCACATCTTACGATCAACTAATTCCAAAGGCGCTCAACATCGAAAGAGCCCTTACTGCGCGAGGAGGCGCACCTACATTCACTCCACCGCAGGATAACCGCCCGTCCAACAACTACAATGATAAACCTCGAACATGGTCGAGGAACAAAAATATCACGAACGACGGCGTGGTTGATGCTAAGGTAGTCATCAGTGCTCCTAAGCAAAATACCCAAAATCATCATCATCCACAAACTCATAACCACAACAATGTGCAGGCTAATGCGGTAGTAGCACAGTCACAACCACCTTCCACTAGCCAAGTCAACAATGTGGGTAATCAAGGAGGACCACCTCCCCGCAACAAGTTTCCCCCCAAGAGGAAGTTCACAGCCCTTGGCGAATCGATTGAGTCTGTCATGAAGAAATTGGTCAAAGAAAACCTAATCAAAATTTCTAACTCCGAACAATACACAGAGCCCATGACCAAACCGCCGTGGTACAACGAGAATCTCCTGTGTGACTTCCACAAAGTTAAAGGACACACCACCGCCAACTGCATGAGACTCAAGAACATCATCCAAGACCTCATTGAGGATAAGGTCATCAACATCGAGCAGCCGGCCGGAAACCAAGACCTAAAAATCTACACGAATCCGATGCCGAATCATAATCAGGGAAATAACCAAGGGAATAATAAGGGTAAACAAAAGTATGCTAGTGCCAATCTAGTATACGAGGAGATAGTCGGATGTGTCGACGAGTTGGTCACTGTCATAAATATCAAGGGAACCAACAATGACTGTGGAGTCACCACACGAGGCGGAAAAGTCACCATTGCCGGGGCACCTGCTAAGACCCCCATGACCAACACAAAGGCTGTCCCCTATGATTACAATGTAATTGACCAACTGAAGAGAACACCCGCACAAATATCCATCATGGAATTACTAAAAATCTCCGCCGCTCATCGACAGATCCTGGATGAAGCACTAGCTGCCTCTACCATCGCTGCTACCCTTGACACAGAGCAATTTCAGGCTATGGTAGGTAACATCGTTACCCCGAATCTCATCACATTTTCGGACCAAGATTTCCCCCCGCAGCCATCTCATAACCGGGCA
Source organism: Sequoiadendron giganteum (assembly GCA_007115665.2). Lineage (NCBI taxonomy): Eukaryota > Viridiplantae > Streptophyta > Pinopsida > Cupressales > Cupressaceae > Sequoiadendron > Sequoiadendron giganteum. Next base: position 9,913 of record VCHN02000576.1, read on the forward strand.
CTTCACCTCCAAATCCTAGTTCATAAAAAGAAAGTCAAGCGAGTCCTGGTAGATGGTGGTGCAGGTCTTAATATTTGTTCTCTGAAACTTATAAAGAAATTGGGATTCGCCGAAGATTCCATCAATAAAAACAAAAGTATCACCATAAGAGCATATGATGACCAAGAAAGAGTGTCTCAGGGCACTATCAAGATCCCCATCCAAGTGGGGCCAGCAACCATGGAAACAACTTGTCAAGTTCTTGACCTTGATTTGCCATACAACATCCTCCTGGGACGCCCATGGATACACGGAATGAAGGCAGTGGCCTCAACCTATCATCAGTGCATTAAGTTCTCATATCAAAATGAGGAGGTTACCATATATGGGGATCCCGAACCCTTCGCCTATTGCAAAAACTTGGAAGCCAAGTTTTACAAGATCCCTCAAGTACCTAAAAATGATGAAGGACCATCCACTTCATACATAGACCCAGCTAATCTCGCCTCCACTTCTGCGACAGAGACACCCGCCATCCCCGACATATCCGAGATCAAGAACATGATACAGGACAATGGATGCGGTGATTATAGAATGAAGAGAAATGCTTTTGTTGTAGGAGAGTTACCACAATCTCCTAGATCACATGGGCAACCACAATTGACTCAAACACCTGTCCGCACTAGAACAGAACCCTCTGGATTCCACAGTTGGGGGGATCTCAGTCAAGAAAATGTGGACGAGGAGGACATCACAAACACTCTGTACCAAGATGAAAGACCCACTCCCACCCTACCCATGGAGGAAACAAACAGAGGGTTACAAATGATGTTCGGCATGGGCTATAACAGGAATGAAAGCCTAGGAAGAAATAGTGATGGACGGTTGGAGCCCATCATTGTAGAAAGAAGAACGCAGAACCTTGGCCTCGGCTGTACCCCTCCGAGTATAACTGTGCATGGCAGAAGTGTTCCTAATAGGGCAGTCAGGTCCTCTCCTCGGGTCTCGACAACTAATCTTAGATTACCCGTGTCCACAGGCCTACCTCTCGATAACTTCACATTTGACATAACTGACGTTTGTAGCAGCAGTGATGACGATGACACCATAGGTGGCCTACCTAGGCTCTTTGAAGATTCCACCTTATTGATGATTAGTGTCTCACCCGCTGAGCCAATCCAACAAACCCACCAAATCCACTTAGTATACCCCCAACTCATCGATCACAACCAACGGGGACCGCCGATTCTAGACTCATTCGAAAACGATGAGGCTCTCTCCGAATTCATGGGACTAAGGGATACTGTTCCATGTGGAGATCACAAGGCAGGATTTGATATCACTCTAGACACACAAGCATACTATGGGGAGACGATTGAGTCTTTCAGTCGCAAAAGAAAAAGATCGAGAATAAACTCAGAGTTATTGAGTGAAAACCACACTGTGACACTCTCTAACCATAAAATAGTAAAAATAAAGGACGCATCCAATGGCGAAAACCTCTCTGAGGCACCAGAGGATGAAGGATTCAATCTCCCCCCTACTGCTCTACACCAGGAGAAGTCAACAGTATTGGCAGAACAGTGCAACCCGGTCAACTTAGGAACAGAATCAGAACCACAAATTACCTTCTATGCAGAATCCCTCCTAGAAGAAGAACAAAAACTACTAGCAGCTTTCCTAAAGGAGAGAAAGGTAAATTTTGCATGGACCTATGCAGACATGCCAGGCCTGGATCCTGAAGTAGTAGTGCATCATTTGGCCGTTCACCCCGGAGCAAAACCAGTTAGACAGAAGCTAAGGAAGATGCACCCACAAATAGCCTTGCTTGTAAAGATTGAGCTACAGAAACTTCTGGATGTTGGCTTCATACGCCCGATTGACTATCCAGAATGGGTATCTAACCTCGTACCAGTCTCAAAACCGAAAGGGGGCATCCGCATCTGCACTGATTTCAGAGACCTAAACAAAGCATGTCCCAAGGATGACTTTCCACTACCCAATATTGACATGATAGTGGATATGACGGCCGGACATGAGATGCTGTCCCTAATGGATGGTTTCTCGGGGTACAACCAGATATTGATCGCAAAAGAAGACCAACACAAGACAACATTCACATGTCCATGGGGCACCTACTGCTGGAATGTAATGCCATTTGGGTTGAAGAATGCAGGAGCTACCTATCAAAGAGCCATGACATTAATCTTCCACGACATGATCCACAAAACAGTCGAAGATTATGTAGATGACATACTTGCTAAATCAAAGAAGAGACAAGACCATATAGCAACTCTAAGTGCTATCTTTGACAGGCTTGAACAATATAAGGTTAGACTCAACCCGAAGAAGTGTGTCTTTGGGGTGCAATCAGGGAAGCTGCTAGGATACATAGTTTCAATGAGAGGGATAGAGGTAGACCCTGCAAAGGTAAAAGCAATCCTTGAAATGAAAGCACCAAGAACGTTGAAACAACTAAGAGGATTGCAAGGAAGACTCCAGTCCATCCGAAGATTCATAGCACAATTGGCAGATAAACAGATTGCCTATTCACACCTACTTCACAAGGGAGTAGCTTTCAGATGGGATGACAAATGCGAGCAAGCATTCAACAAAATAAAAGAATATCTACTTACACCACCTGTATTGATGCCACCAATTGTGGGGAAATCACTAATCCTATATATCTCTGCAACAACAGCCGCCCTGGGGGCCCTTTTAGCCCAACATGATGAAAAGGGAACCGAGCGGGCTATCTACTACATCAGCAGAACAATGGTGGGACATGAGCTCAATTACACGTCAATAGAGAAAGCTTGCCTAGCATTGGTATTTGCGGCTCAGAAATTCAGACACTACATGCTAGCGCACCAAATCAAGTTGATTGCCAAAATAGACCCTCTAAAGTACCTATTGACAAAAGCAGCACTTACAGGTAGAATGGCTAAGTGGGTAATGATATTATCTGAACATGATATCGAGTATGTAGAACGAAAAGCCATAAAAGGACAAGTCATTGCGGATCAGCTGGCAGAAGCTCCCCTCTACATAGATAATCCACTCATATCAGAATTCCCAGATGAGTCCCTTTTTAACCTTGATGCAACAGACCACTGGAAGCTATACTTTGATGGCTCTCACACACAACATGGGTCAGGAGCTGGTGTGTTTTTCATCACGCCGCAAGGAGATTGCATACCTAGATCATACAAGCTGGCATTCCCTTGTACAAACAATATAGCGGAATATGAGGCTTTGACCATAGGACTCAAGATTGCAGCACAATGGCGAATCATGGCACTAAAAGTCTATGGCGACTCGCAACTTATCATCAACCAAGTCAACGGCGAATACCAAACCAAGGATGATAAGCTCACACCATACAAGAAGGTGGTAGAAAGCCTCAAGGAATCTTTCATCGATATTACCTTTGAGCAGATACCAAGGACAAACAACAGAGCAGCTGATGCAATGGCGACAATTGGATCCTTACTCGACATCCCTCATAACGTCTCGAAACATGAATTCCTCGTAGAGCAGCTTCTCGTACCCACATTCGAGGTACCAGAGTCAGAATACGCATGTGAACTCGTTGGTCCCGGTGATCTTTGGTATCATGATATATACACCTACCTAAAGTTAGGAATCCTCCCCACTGACATCACCCCAAACCTAAAACGCACTTTCATCAAAAGAACTTCACGATTCGTCATCCTAGGAGAGACCCTCTTCCGTAGGAGTACCGATGGAACCCTGTTACGTTGTTTAAAACCCGAGGAAGCCCTGACTGCTCTAACTGAGGTACACAATGGCACGTGTGGGTCACACTCAAGTGGTATGACCTTGGCTAAAAAGTTGCTAAGAATAGGGTACTACTGGCCGACGATGGAAAAAGAGGCACACAATTTTGTCAGAAAATGCTTGCAATGCCAACAGCATGGAGATCTTATTCATGCACCAGCTCAAGAACTGCATCCTATTGTTACACCTTGGCCCTTTTCACAATGGGGGCTTGATCTCATTGGTAAAATATCACCCACCTCATCCAATGGCCATAAATTCATTATCACCGCCACCGAATACTTCACTAAGTGGGTCGAAGCAATTCCCATGACCTACATCACCGGAAAGCAGATATCCAAGTTTATCCTGAATTACCTCATTTGTCGGTACGGTGTCCCCCAATCCATTATCTCTGATAATGGGACACCCTTCAAGAATCAGGATGTCCGTGACTTATGTGAAAAATTCAAAATCAAGCATCGCTTTTCCACACCATATTATCCACAAGGCAATGGCCAAGCAGAAGCTACAAATAAAACCATTTTGAAAATCCTCAAGAAAACAGTCAATGACTCAAGGTGACTAAAAAGTGGTATGACCTTGGCTAAAAATTTGCTAAGAACAGGGTACTACTGGCTGACGATGGAAAAAGAGGCACACAATTTTGTCAGAAAATGCTTGCAATGCCAACAGCATGGAGATCTTATTCATGCACCAGCTCAAGAACTGCATCCTATTGTTACACCTTGGCCCTTTTCACAATGGGGGCTTGATCTCATTGGTAAAATATCACCCACCTCATCTAATGGCCATAAATTCATTATCACCCCCATAGAATACTTCACTAGTGGGTTAAAGCAATTCCCACTGACCTACATCACTGGAAAGCAGATATCCAAGTTTATCCTGAATTACCTCATTTATCGATACGGTGTCCCCCAATCCATTATCTTTGATAATGGGACACCTTCAAGAATCAGGGATGTGTGACTTGCAAAAAATTCAAAATCAAGCATCGCTTTTCCACTCATATTATCCACAAGGCAATGGCCAAGCAGAAGCCACCAATAAAACCATTTTGAAAATCCTCAAGAAAACAATCAATGACTCAGTGGTATTGGCATCTGCAGTTAAATCCTGCCTTATGGGCCTACCGCACCAGCATCCGCATGCGGTGCCACCCATTCTCTCCGGTCTACGGATGAGAGGCCATACTCCCCATTGAGATCGAGCTCCCATCACTGGATATCATTGCAAAACCTTATCACAGAGATGAGGAATACAGTCACAAGACTCAATGAGTTGAATTACTAGATGAAAGGTGCATGGATGCCCTTAATCATCTACAAGTGTACCAGATCCCTAAAAAGGAGCTACAACAAGAACATCAGACAACGCACTTTCCAAGTTGGTGACCTCGTGGAAAGAAAACCAAAAGACGTGCCAAATCCAGATACAAAGGGAAAATTTGAGCCCAACTGGTTGGGACCTTTGTCATCACTGCAAGTTACACATCAGGGGCATATCAACTAGCAACACCAGAAGGCGAGCCTCTGCAGGAGCCTCTGAATAGCTCTCATCTCAAAAAGTTTTATGCCTAAACATTGCAAGGTATAGAACCAGAAAATACAAAAACAATCAGAAAAAGTCCTGAAAAAATGGTTACCTCGATGAAAACCTGGCAAACAGGCATCTTGGTGACAACAAAAAAAATCAAAAGATCAAAAAATCCAAAAAAATCAGAAAAGGATTGAAAAATAGTAAAGAGAAAAAATCGTCCTCTAGTGAAAACCACTTCGGTGGCACTTTGGGTAAATACCTTGGTGAAAACCTGGCAAACAGGCGTCAAGTGTAAATAAAGTACCTTCCCCATCTATCAGGATCTGCACAACTCATCCACTCCATCACATTCCACTTATCCGCTCGCATCCATACCATAGCCTGTGTTGGTATCTGTACTATATTCCACCATTGGAACTACTTGGCATTTCAAAGGTCAGTCTGTCCCGCCTTTATCTAAGTAGTCTATCACCACACTGGGGGCACGTTCTCGCAACATCGGATCGGATTCGTGTATATTCTCGTGATCTTTTTCAAAATTCATCAAAAAATTTCCAAAAACATTCAGAAAACTCATTCAAAAAACCAAAAACATCCAAAATCATCAAAAATCCAAAAACATGTCAAAATATCAGAAAATCTTCAAAAATTTCATCATTTAGTCTTGTCAGTTTTTTCTACCTTGTCGAACTACGTCGTCTCTGAGCTTGAACATAGGCAAGGTTGATCTTTGATCATCCCCCGAGACGGTTGGGTCAGTCCTTTAGGCGTCCGTCGCATTGGCAATCCGTTTGCCCATCTAGTCTGCATCTTAAGTCAGTCCTTTAGGCAATAAAATGGCAATCCATTTGTCCATATTATCATCAAGTCAGTCCACCACCAGTCGAACTACGTGGTCTCTGCATATATAACGTAGGCAAGGCTAATCTATGGATCAGCTCCCGAGACCCCTAGGATAGATCTTTAAGTTAGTCTGTTCATTGTAAAATCTTGAAAATACCAAAAACATTGGAAAATCTTGAAAATACCAAAAACATTTGTAAAACATCTCAAAATTTCAAAAAACAGCCTCAAAACATTTGAAAAAACCAAAATGGTGCATCCATTTCATCTCGCTTTCACTCATGATTGTCATCATTCATAATAAATCATCGTCGCTTTCACCCTTTGGTGAGTTAGTCAGAAGCAAGTTTAGTAGGTTCTAAAGTGAACGCCTAATCGTCAAAGTCTCGAAGGTCTAAGTCAGTAAGTTAGCAAGTTGGTTAACTCAGAGTATCAATAGCTTATCACGCAATCAGTCTCACCAAAACCCTGATCACTACATGTCCTAGGATGAAGCTTTCCTGCGATGGACATAAGCATCAGGTACCCCACATTAGTTTAGCCTGGCTAGCGATACGAAGAACATTTGCTTGTTTGTTTACTTTATTTTGGTCTTTTGACTTATCTTATTTTGCGCTCATTCCAAGGACCTCTCGATGATGCCTAAACAAAACTGGTTTAGAGAGAAAGGAATGGGGCAACGATCGGTATCTTTTATCTGCGTGCTTGTTGGATATTCTTGTAAAATAACTTCGTCACGCATACTTTGTTTTGTTTGTAGGAAGGATGTTTTAGGTATCTTGTTGACCACATAAGAAGGCTTGCCTTTTTATGTTTTGGCCCGAGATGTCTAGAATATCTGAACTGCATTCTGAATAAGGTTATGTTTGTCAAGTGTGAACAAGAGTACTCCTATCTGATTGTCAATTCAAAGTCCATCACACTAGGCGCAACGCATCCTGTTCTTAATACCTTGATGCATCGCACCTAGGTGTGTTATCAAACATAAAGAAAGGTATGCTCCTTTCCCATCCCTGAATAAGCAACACATCATCATCATTCATCGTCATATCCAATAAAGTCTCGATGACTAATGGACTTATTGGACTTCTACATTCTGCTTAGATTTAAGGGTTCATCCCTCTCATTCTTCTATCTTCTTTCACGCTAACAATGCATCCATCTTGCATCCGTATTCTCATTCTACATAATCATGTCATACCATCATATCAGGACAACGTCATACCATCTCATCCATCTCACATGCATCGCATAATCATTTAACATGCTTAAAATAATATAGATTTGTTATTCTAAGCATCTTCCGAACATCTCATTTACATCATCATTACCATCCATACATCCATTTTGAACCTCTTTGTCGCGAGATCCACCTCAAATTGTATCTTTTCGCTCGATCTCTCGAGGGGGCAATGTACTAACGTACTTCTTTTCGCTGGGGCATCCGAAAAATCGGAAATTTTTTAATTTCGATATCGGCAACATCATTCTTTGAACCAATGCAACAAGTACATTGCTTCAAAGAGGGGCAAAATGTAGACATGCAAAAATAACAATCAGGCATCATACAAATTAACATTCATTTCTGCTATTAATCAATTAAAATATTTATTGATTAACTTCCTAAGGTTCATTAAATAAATCAAATTATTTAATCCCTATGTTCTTCTCATTTGATTTAATAAATCAAACAAATCAAATATCAAATCCCTAAAATCCCCTAAGTTAATTAATCCTAAATTAATTAACTTCTAATCACAATTACCATTCTCTAGCTTTTGACTCAACTAGAGTCAAATCTAAACTCCTAACTAACCCACCCACTTGCATCAATAAATCAATTTAATTGATTTATTAAAAAGCCTATTTTCTCTCAATAACTCTCATCTTTGACTTTTTTGAACAAAGATTATTCCCCCCAAAACCCTCAACAACATGCATTTATTGACATTTTTCAAATTTGAATGGGCACATTGGCCAAAACTTGCACAAGCTTTGACCAATCCCATCATGCCAAGTGGCTCTATTCTATTGGAGGGGATTTAGTCCCACATTGGCTAAACTTGGCCTCTCTTCTCTCAACTTCTTCTATAAAAGCAATGCATCTTCTCTCATTTCTAGAACACAATTTGAAGGTATCTAAACTATAGGCAACTTGAGCTCATAGCAACTCATTGTCTATCTCACTTGGCTTAGAAAGGGATTGGGAAAGGGCTCTCTCACATCTTCATGGAGGGCACCAATCCATCATAGAATAGAATAGGTTATATTTCCTTTTCTCCATGCATATTTGATCTAGTTTTAGCATTTTATTTGGAGAAATGAACCATGTTATTCTATGAAGATGGCTGAATCTACACAAACAATGTGCAAGATTTCACCATCCTACGATGTTAATTTGTTTTATCAATATCACTCTTATAATACACATCTATATATCCTACTAAAGTAGAAGATGATATATTCCTCAAACATATCACAACATTCTTTTTATTTTGTTTCAATGATTAGTTTGAGAAAGTATCATGCACTTGGAAACATGACCCACTACATATGTAATGCCTAGTTATTGCAAGAAAAAAATTACCAATTATCAATATAATATACTATCACCATCTTCAATATTGGACATAACATAACTATTTTAATAAAATTAAAATGGTGTACTTATTATTTTATAATTAATCATTTTAAATTTCATTAGCACGTGCTATCAATACTCAAAGTGAGAAGCTAATTTTTTCCTTCTTCTTTCCAAATTCATTCAATACAAGAAATAATATATTTGGTCTTGTAGATGAAGAAAAATATATTTTATATTATAAAAATTTCTAACTATGTCAAAGTAGTTGTTAGAGTTGATTTATAGATACTTGTAATTTGCATCTATAATACTTTTATCCCTCAATTCTTTTAAGTGATAGTTCTAGTAAAACAAGCCATGTATATTGGTTGATGTGCGTGAGAAATGCATAGAGGAAGATAATAGGTTTTCTCTAATTTGTGAGACTCATTTTATATTGTTGCCTCTATTTTCTTTTTTGCTAGTTTATTTTGATTGTACAAGGTTACTTAATATTTAGTGTGTTGTGAGTTAGAAGTTGAGCTCCCTTATTTAAACAATATATTTTTTAATTACTATGAAACAAAAGATAATTTATAGTAAAATATAAAAAATCTAGAAAGAGTATTTGAAGAATGGATATCTTAAAAAAGGATTCCTAGTTTTTATGCTTTATAAAGTAGGTGGCTAAACATGTTAGTATACCTCTCAAATATCTCATTATTAGCCAAAATCTATGGAACCTTTTTTCTTTTCTTTTTTATGATATCATAGTCTTGCAAAATTTTAGTTGTTTAATGTTTTTGATAAAAGGGTAAAACGGGCTTTAGTTGTTTAATGTTATTAAGAGTAATGAACTTATTTTTCTTCATAGAAATTAGAATTAGGTGAATATAATCACTAATGATGTGAGTAATAGATCCATAATAGGTGTATCTACACCAATAGTCAAAGAAATTTCAAATTTCAAATACTACCAAGAATTACACTCTAACTTGTCTATAAATTATTTGATTTAAAAGGAAAAGATATGATTATTTGAATATCAATGTGAGGACATTATTTAATTCATAAGACCCATAGGATTTAGTTGCAAGTGATAACCAAAAACTAGGATATCCAGAAACATATACCCTTTGGACACAAATTTCAAAAGGATCAACATAAGTAGAACAAGAAAATGGATTCTAAGGAATTATTTATCTTCTAGAAAGCCATGGATTTCTTTCTATAAATACAAGAAGAAAAATAAAATAATTATGAGATATTCTTTTGAATAAATATCAAGCTAAAAATATATAAAAATCACTAACTTCAAGGATTAAGGGAAGATATGAGAGCAAGTGAATCACAATACATACAAAAACCTTCACTCATTTTATGAGATTTATTCATCAAGTGAAGCCTTTGTGGCATATATGTATATGTGTGTGTGTGTGTTTTTATGAATTTTTCATTGAAGATATGATCAATACATGATCTTATTATAGTTACCATCAAGGAATAAACATATTGAGAAACTTTATTAGCTGAAGAGTTCATGGGTTTACTTCAAGCATAGAGGAAATTATTGAATAAACCAAATATTCACTAAACTAAGACTTGTAATCAAAGACTTTATTAGTGATCCAAAGAAAAATGAACAAATACCAAAATTAGAAGGCAATTCCACATCAAATAGAGATACAAGCCTAGGAAGAGTAAGATTTAGAAGAAGAGTGTGAACTTTTGGAAGATTCCAATGTGTAAAGGAAGAAGTAACTGTAATTTTGGAGAAGGCAATAATTTATTTACTCATTATTATATTGGATGAATAATATTTTCTTAATAAAAATATGGGAATCCTGCAAAATAATTGGGAAATTATAACTCATTTTCACAGAAAGGATATTCATGCAAAACATGGTAATTTTTTTCTTACAATTCTAAATACTTTAGAAGTTCCATTTTAAAAAGTAGTGCATCACACGGATTAAGTCATTTTATATATGCAAAATTAGTCAATACCAAAAAATATGCATGAACTTCATGATGGTAAAATAAATCAATGTGGTGCATAGTCCCATATCACACACATTATTAAATTTAAGAAACATATAATAAGAGTGGTATCATCACACATGATGCCTATAGGGAATCATTTGTATGAGATACAACCCATCAAGATTTCTATATGAGGTTAAAAACCATGCCTCCAAGGTATAGTCTAATTAAAAATGTCTAATTAGTTCTAATGAAAGCAAGTAAATATTATATACTATTAACTAGATTAAATAGATCACAAACCTGCCAATAGTGGCATAGTGTGATGGTTAAGTCATTGTGTTATTGTTCTTACCATCAAGCCTCAAACCCCATTGTGGTGTAATTGTTGAGAATTTATATTGGGGATGAGGTCCTCCATTTGTGACCTCACTTGTTCATAGCTCTGGTTAAAAATCCTTTACCCCTATTAATATTAATAATATATAGATCACAAACCTAGTAAATTGAATGCTATTGAACCAAAAGATTTAAATTGGAATATATGAAACATTCTAAACTAAGTTATTACATACCCAGTTTAATTAGTAAAATAAGCTTCTATTCTGTATTAAAATATTTAAGAAAAATAAATATAGAAATTGTAGTGTAAAAAATTATATACCTTTACAATTTCACACTATGTTTGCATCCCCTTAATTAATTTGACTTAATTAAGCTCTAGTTGACCAAATTATGCATTCCAAAGCCTTATTATTCCCATTTTTTGAAAGGGAACCCTATATTAAACAATTACCAACATTAATTAAAACACCTTGGAGGTTGAGTGTTCGGGACTAAGGTCGTAGAATCCATTTGCCCAAGGGATAATGGATCCCCTTTAAGTCCTAAGACCTAATTTTTAATGGTTGTTTCCACAATAATGGGTTACACTTTTTGGCCAAACTTGACATTTAAATCAACTTTTTTCACCAGATCTCCACTTTCTTACACCTATAGCAGCTAAACCATTAAGAATTTGAGGATGAATGAAACTAGTGATTTGTGATATTTTTTGCGTAGATTATAATTATATTAAAAAAATAAATTGTGAATCCTTTTATGTAATTTTTAATAATTTACTTTTTTCTACTAAACAACATTTTAAAAAAGTGATGTTTACTTCGTACTGCATAACTTTTTTAATAGAAAGGATACAATTCTAATTTTTAAAATACAGATTTGTCACACCACTATCTAGTGCATGGATATTTTTTCATAATTTTTTGTTACATATTTGTTTTGATTAATTTTCTAAGTTAGAGTAATTCTAATTTGAACAAAGGTGCACTTCAGACCACATAAATTTTTGTCTGTGCATTAGAATTAACTTATTCTTTTTTTGTTGGAATAAAGACATCAATACCTAGTGCACATGTATTTTTTAGAAACAAAATATTTTTATTTTCCTATTTTTTCGTATGTGTGAAACAAAGAACTTGATGTTAATTGAAAAACCTACATTCACAAGAAATAAAAAATAAATATAATAATCAAATTAAATATATTTAAAATTATACTTTTTGGGAAGCTTATAATAAGGGATACATACTTACAAAACATAAATTTTAAATAAATTCATTTGATCTCCCAAAAGGTAAATCAAAAGTGGTTTTTTATCAACATTTTGATACGTGTAGAGGAGACTCCATTATAGGTATGGTTTAAAACTAATGGGGTTCTCTCCAAGGGAATTTGATCAAACCTTCTTTAATTAAAATCATTTAAATAGAACCTTTAAAGAATTTAATCATTATATTTTCCAAAAATATGTGATTTTAGGAAAAAATCAGGATGTCCTAGAAAGTGTAACATATTATTGTGGCAGCACCCTAATATGTTTTTGGTAACATTTTAATGATCAAATTCAAGTTTAAAGTGTTAGATTTTGGAATCTATTTTTTGGGAAATTAGATCAACACATATAAATACATAGTTATTTTATCAATTCAAATCTAGCAAGCTAGAGGTGAACTTCATATAAGAAAATATTATTTTCAAGAGCATTGATGATTAGATTTATCATTAATCTATAATAGCAATCAATATCATATCATAATGTAAAAGTTCATGTGTGTTCATGTCATGTTTTGGAGCTAACATTATGATGTAGGTTTCAAGAATTAAATTAAGCATTCAAGCATCAAATCAATCAATCAATCAAGCCAATTCATGCAAGATCTAATCCTTAGAGTGATGTATTTGACTTTATTCCTTTAACAATAGCTATTAAGGGTTTGGTGAGTTGTGACAAGCAAGTTTCCATTCATCAATTCCTTCATTTTATCATTATCTTTCTATCAAGGTTTAATTACCAAATATGGGGTTTGACTAAAACATACTTCCATTCACCCAAAATAAACATTTTTGTTTATCTCTTTGTATTAGTAAATTTAGAGGTGAAGAAGGATTGAAAGTTGATCAAAGGAGCAATTTTGTAAAGTTACATTTATTCCATTCATTGTTGTCAAGCTACCAAAACTCACCTACAGATTTTATTTCAAACTTTTTGACAGTCAAACTTGGAGGAACCAAAACCTTAGATCTAGGATCGGAGGATTGTAAAAACTAATTTTAGAACCCTACACTAGGACCCATTCATCCTAGGGTGAACGATTCATGGTACATTCCTTGAAACCTAATTTTAATCATAGGTGCACACTAGTCTATCCTCAAATCTTCATGTAAATTGTTGCTTCCATTTTTGTTATCATAGAACTTTGCATTTCAAGTGTTAGGTCATATAATTCATTTGGTTAATCCACTTTAAATTATTCTAGAAGATTGTAACTCAGTCATTTCTATCATAATAAAGTAGAGACCCAGTTAATCCAAAATAGGGTAGAGTCACCTCAAGGTTGAAAGTCAATCCTATCCCTTTTTGATTGCCTATATTTCTAATGAAACTAACAAAGTGTGTTTGAATCTAGTAGGTACCCTTACATCATTCTTTTTGTAGAGGAGGGGCATCAACTGGTCTAAGACCCCAGGTCACAAGAGGGTCCTAAGCAACAAGATACCCTGATCTACCTTAAGCTTGCTAAGTGATTCAAAAAGGTTAAGTAATTTGAAGGTTGAAAAGGAAGAGAAATATGGTTTCTACTATCCTTTTGTTAACCAAAAATTTTTAGGGAGCCAAACGAGTTGATTCTTAGAGTTTAATCTATAGCCTAGATAGATTACTGCTTAAGGACAATAGCACAATACATGAACTCTAGCATGGTGTGTTGGTGTCTAAGTGGGGTGCTAGCATCCGTACGAATAGAGGGTCTAAGAAATAGATCAAAACACTACAAAAACACACTTAACAACTTGAATTATAATATTTTATGCTATGATAGAATGTAAAGAGAGTATGAAAATGGTGTACAAGAAGAAGAAGAATTTAACTAGGTATGCTTAGATTGACAAGGGCAATGAGAAAAGTAGACCTTTCTATATGAGAGTTGTACCTTTAAAAATCTACTTATGTGATTACCTACACACACAAGACCAAGGAAAATATTGGGGATGTTTTTAGAGGACTGCCTCAGTTACTCCCCGGATTTGGTTTTTCCACCTCCACAAACAATAAAATAGCAATTATGTAGAAAATGATAAAAAAAAGTAATTGAAAATAGAGATACCAAGCAATACACAAAACATAATATAATACTATGTGACACAATGATGCAAAAGTAAGTGGAAATGGTGGATGTCACCTTAACAACTATGTGCTATCAAGGTAAGTAGAGGAAGGTGTGATCTTGCAAGTTCTACAACACCAACACTATCGCAAGAATGAAGATGAGGAACTAATAAATCATAAGCTTTTAGTTACAATGGAGCTTGGGAGTGTAAAAATGAGCGTGTAGATTGAATCCAAGAGTGATTTGATCCCAAAAGTGTGTAGAGGTTGAATGGAATGAAGGAATGGGAATTTTGAAAGGGAAAATAGAGGAAAAGGAATCATTCTATGCTGGTCAAGGGAGTAGGAGGTATTACGGTTCATATCCAATGGAGAAATGTAATGCCTTTGTAGATTCCAGAGGAAGGAATCTTGTAGGGACAAGAACATGGTTCGTAAAATTCCATGTCATGCATGTGTGTCCCTGATAAAATTCCTCCACGGACACAAAAATAGGCTACCAGGTGGATATCGAAAGGTTGAAGATGTTAGGATTGCATCATAAAAATTACTTTTTCTAAGGTGAAGGGTATTAAAATGGGAATTTTCAAGGGGTGAAGGTTCATGCCATTACATGTTTCCCCCACTTTAGTGAGAATGTGCATCAATGAATGCAAGGTAAAGTAGAGAAAAATTTGAAAATAATATACCTGAACTGTCGAGGAAGGAGATTGCAATCTTACATGCTCAGACATGTAGGAGAGAGAGATGGATTCTATAGGTAGTCGATCTTGTGAAAGTAACAAAATCTCTGTAGGTTCTCGATCCTATAGAATTGTCTCCATGAGTGCTCGGTCTTGCAAAAGGAAAACAAAAGTTCTGTAGGTGCTCAGTCTTATAGAATGAAAATACTTTACAAGTGCTTAGTCCTACAAAGGAGCCTGCACCACAGGTGCTCGGTCCTGGGGGGTAGAAATGAAAGGCTTTGTAGAGTCTGTTTGGTTGTTACAAGTGTGCGGTCCTATAAGGGTGATCCCACAATAGTGGTTTACAAGTTTTGGGAAAACTGGACATTGGAATTATTATTTTTAACTAAATCTTCACTTTCGGGCTCTTGTAGCGGCTAAACCGTGACGAATTTGGAAATGATGCAAAATAGAGTCTCATCACATTTTGTCTCTAGATTCTAAAAATATTTTTCTCAAAATTTTTGGAATCAGATTGCACTTTTTTTTTCCATCTCCCATGAAAACTGGTTTTTTTCATAAAACAACATTTAAAAAAAGTGACGCTCACCGTATACAACATAAATTTTTTTGTATGAAGGATAAAATTATAATTTTTTCAAATTTAGATTTGTAACTATAGTATCTAGCACTTTCATTTGGTATCATAGTTTTTTATTGAATATTTTTTCCTTAATCAAGTTTCAAAGTCAAACCAATTGCAATTCAGACATAGGCGGACTGTATACAACATAACTTTTTCTATATGAATCGAAATTCAATTTTATTTTTTTTAATGGATCAAGGACATTAACACCTAGCCTCAGCATATTTTTTAAAAATTTATTTTGATAATCTACTATTTTTCCACATGTGCAAACCAGAGATTTGAATTTTCAGTTAAAAACCTATGTTTAATAAAACTAAAAAATAAAATACATAATAAAAGCAAATCATATTAAAATTATATTCGACAGATAGCTCATTCCGAGGACTATCATTATCTAGTTGGGTTTCTGAATTCTTTTGCATTTTCATTTTCAAATTGAGCTTCGAACGACAATTTTTTACAAAAAAAATCATTTTTTTTAGGAAATTGGGGAAAAAGGGTGTTCGGCCGAACCCAGGTTTGGCCGAACCTATTTACACTAAAATAATGAAAAAATTTCATGGGGTCTAGGAAAATGACGGGTTTTTAAAAAAAAAATCCCTATTAAGGGGGTTCGACCGAACCCTAGTTTGTTCGAACCCCTTTATTTTAATATTTTTGGCTCACATGTCAAAGGGGTCCGAACGAACAATTTGGTTCGGCTGAACCCCTTCACTTTGTGTAGAGGGAAAACATGACTTTTCCCTTCCTCCACAAAAGTGTTCACCCATAAGGAAAGCTTGACGAGGTGCTCGATCCTCTAAGGTTGACTATAAAATTCGCTGCACATGTGCTTGGTCCTACAAAGCAACATGTTAGGCAAGAAAAATTCATGTAGATAGATAGTCATATCTCAAAACAAGAAATTGAAGGAGACACATTCAAACTGGTCTCTCGAGAACCCTTCAAGATTGCAAGGGGCCCATACAAAGGGACACTCCATTTAAAAAGTGATGAAATTTTCTCAAATGATCCTATCATCAAGGAATATTTTTGAAAGATTCTCTTTCGTCAAGGAATCCAAAAAAAAGAATGGCTTCCTCGAAGGAAATTTTTCTATTTCTTTTTGCTATGAATTCATTTTTTAATAAAAACAATTCCTAAGGGGATCCTTATTAAAGGGTGCGATTTTTGAAAAGTTCAAAAATTTATAACAAGGGATTTGTTTGCCACTACATACGCCTTATTGAAACTTAGAGAAGTGGTAGCCCCCAGTTAGGTTGGTGTGTGCAAATTGAAAGGACGCGTGACATCCTAAGGAGAGAGAGAGAAGAGATGTAGAGATGTCATGGCGCATGATACATTACAATATGTAGAGGTGGAAAAAAAATTTGCATGTGAGGGAAAAATGCATAAGTACAACAACATCAAGAAGCAAGCAAAGAAGAGAGAAAGATAAACAAAGAAAAACAAGAAAAGATGATGAAATCAAGAGATATGGGGATAATTTGGGAGTTTACGGTTAGATCAGTTCTTATTATAGGTAACCCATGATATATGTGTGAACGAAAGATCATCAGTCCTTGAAGTTCCTAGATTTGAAGAAGAACATGTGAAAACAAAATAATGAAATAAAATAAAATAGGGTGGTGAGAGAGGGGTGATGTTTTATGGGGGTTCACCACAAAGGACCCATTTCTCTAATTTCATTCAAGGAAATGAGATTCAAACAATGAGATGACTAACAACCAAAAGGTGAGTAAAATCAAGGTATGAATAAAAAAAATTCCTCTCTATGAAAGGATAGGGGTATGAGCCAAATAGCACTTTGGGGAGAAAGATTAAAACCATCAAACAAACTCCAAAATACAAGAAATAAAATACAAATGAACTAGATTACTTACAACTGACAGAAATAATAATCAAATGGAAGATATGGAAAGGGGAGAACAATGTGTACCTTTCACCAAAAGTCACCTTTTGAGGTTCACTGACGACTCATTCACCCTATGGCGAATGGGTCTTGGCTAGGGTTCTCTAAAATTTGTTTATGGGTTCTCTTCTACTATGTTTGCACTCCTAGATTCTTGATTCTCACTGTTAGAAAGCCAAAAAAAAATTGTAGAAGAGTTTTTCATGATATGAAAATTTTTCTTGCAACTTTCTTTAATTTTTCTCTTCAAAGGATCTTCCACCTAAAATTTGCAATCACAAATCAAAGAGAGAAAAGTGTTATTTGTTAGGTGAATGGGGGTTTTCCTTGGTCAAACCTTATTTTGGTAATTAAACCTTGAAATGGGATAAAAAAGCATGAATGAATGAACAACTCTATGTAATAACTCAAAAAACCTTTGTCTGAACCTTGGATTGTAGATCTACAACTTGCATGAATTGGCTTCAATGGATGTGGATCTTGATCATGAAACTTTTCTTGAAACAATTCCTTTGAATACTTGAATAGATATTGAACACTACATCACTGTATTAGCTCAAACAACATGCATGATGCAAGGAATCTTTAACATGATAATGGAATCTTGATTGCTGCAATAATCTTCAGTAAATCTACCAGGGTATGTGCAGGATCATGATGTGCCAAAAAGTGGCAATATGTAAGTGATATGATGCCCCATGTGGCTGACAACTTTCTTTTTACCTAAAATTGATGAAATGAAAATGGTTTTTAAAGGAGATTCTTAGCTTTCCACCAATATAAATTATGCTTTACTTTGAATAAAATAAATAATTATTATTCATTTTCTATTTGAATTATGACTAAAGTCCGGATTGATAGGTTGATTGATAAAAAACTATAGATTTCAAAGGGTATCACATTTTTTGAATCTGAAACATGTGTCATATTCTATGATTCACATACTATAGGATTAAAAAAATAAAAATTCAATTTCATGAAGTTTTGACCAAGTTAAGATGGTTAGACTTACGAGTTTTTATATTTGTTAAAATTTGTAATAAAAAAACCATAATTAATTATTTACTTGGAAACAAATTACAAAAAAATATGCATCACATCGAGACATGAGTCTTCTACTTATATCTAAAATCTTATAAAAAAATATTTTCATTTTATTGTGGTTAGGGTGGTTAGACAGATACCTACTTCTTATTTTATCCCTGAAATTTAAGTACTGCTGCATTAAAATTTCAAATTTTCACCAAATAGATTTTTTAAAAATAAAAATAAACCTAGTATTTTAGAAACTATATTCAATTTGCAATATATTTTATTCTTACATATTTTTGAAATAATATAGTTAACTTATTCAGATTCTATTCTTATGCGGTTCTATCCAAGGGGGTTTTATCTAAGAGGGTTTGATCAAACCCTCTTTAATTAAAATCATTTAAATAGAACCTTTAAAGACTTTAATCATTATATTTTCCAAAAATATGTGATTTTACATAAAAATCAAGATGTCCTAGAAAGTGTAACCTATTATTGTGGCAGCAACCTAATATGTTTTTGGTAACATTTTAATGATCCAAATTCAAGTTTAAAGTGTTAGATTTTGGAATCCATGTTTCAGGAAATTAGATCAACACCTATAAATACAAAAAAAATTTATCAATTCAAATTTAGCAAGCTAGAGGTGAACTTCATATAAGAAAATATTATTTTCAAGTGCATTGATGATTAGATTTATCAATCATCCATAATAGCAATCAAGATCATACCATCATGTAAAATTTCATGTGTGTTCAGGTCATGTTTTGGAGCTAACATTATGATGCAGGTTTCAAGAATTAAATTAAGCACACAAGCATCAAATCAATCAATCAATCAAGCCAATTCATGCAATATCTAATCCTTAGAGTGATGTATTTGAATTTAGTCCTCTCATGATAGCTATTAAGGGTTTGGTGAGTTGTGACAAGCAAGTGTTCATTCCTCAATTCCTTCATTTGATCATTATCTTTCTATCAAGGTTTAATTACCAAATATGGGGTTTGACTAAAACATACCTCCATTCACCCAAAATTAACATTTTTTTTTCTCTTTGTATTAGTAAATTTAGAGGTTAATAAAGGATTGAAAGTTGATCAAAGGAGAAATTTTGTAAAGTTACATTTATTCCATTCATTGTTGTCAAGCTAGCAAAACTTACCTACAGATTTTATTTCAAAATTTTTGACAGTCAAACTTGGAGGAACCAAAAGCTTAGATCTACAATCAGAGGATTGTAAAAACTAATTTTAGATTCCTACACTAGGACCCATTTGCCCTAGGGTGAACGATTCATGGTACATTCCTTGAAACCTAATTTTCATCATAGGTGCACACTAGTCTATCCTTCTCAAATCTTCATGTAAATTGTAGCTTCCATTTTCGCTATCATAGAAATTTGCATTTCAAGTGTTAGGTCATATAATTCATTTGGTTAATCCACTTTAAATTATTCTAGAAGATTGTGATTTAGTCATTTCTATCATAATAAAGTAGAGACCCAATTAATCTAAAATAGGGTAGAGTCACCTCAAGGTTAAAAGTCTATCCTATCCCTTTTTGATTGCATATATTTCTAATGAAACTAACAAAGTGTGTTTGAATCTAGGTAGGTACCCTTACATCATTCTTTTTGTAGAGGAGGGGCATCGACTGCTTTGAGACCCCAGGTCACAAGAGGGTCCTAAGCAACATGATACCCTGATCTACCTTAAGCTTGCTAAGTGATTCAAAAAGGTTAAGTAATTTTAAGGTTGAAAAGGAAGAGCAATCTGGTTTCTACTATCCTTTTGTTAACCAAAATTTTTCAGGCAGCCAAATGAGTTGATTCTCAGAGTTTAATCTATAGCCTAGATAGCATACTACCTAAGGACAATAGCACAAGACATGAAATCTAGCATGGTGTGTTGGTGTGTAAGTGGGGTGCTAGCATCTGTATGAATAGAGGGTCTAAGAAATAGATCAAAACACTAGAAAAACAACTAACAACTTGAATTATAAAATTTTATGCTATGATAGAATGTAAAGAGAGTATGAAAATGAAGTACAACAAGAAGAATAATTTAACTAGGTTTGCTTAAATTGACAAGGGGAATGAGAAAAGTAGACCTTTCTCTATGAGAGTTGTATCTTTGAAAATCTCCACGTGTGATTACCTACACACACAAGACCAAGGAAAATATTGGGGATGTTTTTAGAGGATTTCCTCAGTTGTTCCACCACTTTGGTGTTTCCACCTCCACAAACAATAAAATAGTAGTGATCTAGAAAATGATAAAGAAAGTATTTGAAAATAGAGATACCAAGCAATACACAAAACATAATATGATACTACATAACACAATGATGTAAAAGTAAGTGGAAATGGTGGATGTCACCTTCACAACCAGGTGCTATCAAGGTAAGTAGAGGAAGGTGTGATCTTGTATGTTCTACAACACCAACACTATCACAAGAATGAAGATGAGGAACTAATAAATCATAAGATTGTAGTTACAATGGAGCTTGGGAGTGTAAAAATGAGTGTGTAGATTGAATCCAAGAGTGATTTGATCCCAAAAGTGTGTAGAGGTTTAATGGAATGAAGGAATAGGAATTCTGAAAGGGAAAATAGAGGAAAAGGAATCATTCTATGCTGGTCAAGGGAGTAGGAGGTATTACGGTTCACATCCAATGGAGAAATGTAATGCCTCTTTAGATTCCAAAGGAAGGAATCTTTTAAGGACAACAACATGGTTCAAAAACTTCCACATCATGCATGTGTGTCCCTAACAAAATTCCTCCACCGACACAAAAATAGGCTACCGGGTGGATATCGAAAGGTGGAAGATGTTAGGATTGCATCATAAAAATTACTTTTTTTAAGGTGAAGGGTATTAAAATGGGAATTTTCAAGGGGTGAAGGTACATTCCATTACATGTTTCCCCCACTTTAGTGAGCATGTGCATCAATGAATGCAAGGTAAAGTAGAGAAAAATTTAAAAATAATATACTTGAATTGTCAAGGAAGGAGATTGCAATCTTACATGCTCAGATGTGTAGGAGAGAGAGATGGATTCTATAGGTAGTCGATCTTGTGAAAGGTGAGAAAAACCTCTATAGGTTCTTGATCCTATAGAATTGGCTCCACAAGTTCTCGGTCTTGCAAAATGAAAACAAAATTTCTATAGGTGCTTAGTCCTATAGAATGAAAATTCTTTACACATGCTCAGTCCTACAAAGGAGCCTGCACCACAAGTGCTTGGTACTGGGGGGGTGGAAATGAAAGGCTTTGTAGAGTTTGTTTGGTTGTTACAAGTGTTTGGTCCTATAAGGAAAGATTGAAAAGGTGCTCGATCCTCCAAGGTTGATTGTAAAAGTAGCTTCACATGTCCTTAGTCCTGCAAAGCAACATGTTAGGCAAGAAAAATTCATGCAGACAGATAGTCATATCTCAGAACAAGAAATTGAAGGAGACACATTCAAAGTGGTCTCTTGAGAACCCTTTAAGATTGCAAGGGGCCCATACAAAGGGAAACTCCATTTAAAAGTGATGAAATTTTCTCAAATGATCCTATCATCAAGGAATCTTTTTGAAAGATTCTCTTTCCTCAAGGATTCCAAAAAAATTATGGCCTCCTCAAAGCAAAGTTTTCTAATTCTTTTTTCTATGAATTCATTTTTCAATAAAAAAAATTGCTAAGGGGATCCTTATTAAACGGTGCGATTTTTTAAAAGTGCAAAAATTTCTAACATGGGATTTGTTGGCCACTGCATATGCCTTATTGAAAATTAGAGAAGTGGTAGCCCCCACTTAGGTTGGTGTGTGCAAATTGAAAGGACGTGTGACATCCTAAGGAGAGAGAGAAGAGTTGTAGAGATCTCGTGGCCCATTATACATTACAAGATGTAGACGTGGAAAAAAATTTGTGCATGTGAGGGAAAAATGCATAAGTACAACAACGTCAAGAAGCAAGCAAAGAAGAGAGAAAGATAAACAAAGAAAAATAAGAAAAGATGATGAAATCAAGAGATATGGGGATATGGGAGTTTAGGGTCAAATCATTTCTTATAGGTAACCGATGATATATGTGTCAACGAAAGATCATCAGTCCTTGAAGTTCCCAAATTTGAAGAAGAGCATGTGAAAACAAAATAATGAAATAAAATAAAATAGGGTGGTGAGAGAGGGGTGATGTTTTATGGGGGTTCACCACAAAGGACCCATTTCTATAATTTCATTCAAGGAAATGAGATTCAAAGAATGAGATGACTAACAACCAAAAGGTGAGTAAAATAAAAGTATGAATCAAAAAGTTTCCTCTCTATAAAAGGATGGGGGTATGAGCCAAATAGCACTTTGGGGAGAAAGATTAAAACCATCAAACAAACTCCAAAATACAAGACTTAAAATGCAAATGAATTAGACTACTTAAAACTGACAGAAATAGTAATCAAAAGGAAGATATGGGAAGGGGAGAACAATGTGTACCTTTCACCAAAAGTCCCCTTTTGAGGTTCACTAAGGACTCATTCACCCTATGGAAAATGGGTCTTGGTTAGGGTTCTCTAAAATCTGTTTCTGGGTTCTCTTCTACTATGTCTGCACTCCTAGATTCTTGATTCTCACTTTTAGATAGCCAAAAAAAAATTGTAGAAGAGTTTTCGTGATATGAAAACTTTTCTTGCAACTTTCTTTAATTTTTCTCTTCAAAGGATCTTTCACCTAAAATTTGAAATCACAAATCAAAGAGAGAAAAGTGTTTTTGTTAGGTGAATGGGGGTTTTCCTTGGTCAAACCCTATTTTGTTAATTAAACTTTGCAATGAGATAGAAAAGCATGAATGAATGAACAACTCTATGTAATAACTCAACAAACCTTTGTTTGGACCTTGGATTGTAGATCTACAACTTGCATAAATTGGCTTCAATAGATGTGGATCTTGATCATGAAAATTTTCTTGAAACAATTCCTTTGAATACTTGAATAGATATTGAACACTACATCACCATATTAGCTCAAACAACATGCATGATGCAAGAAATCTTTAACATGATAATAGAATCTTGATTGCTGCAATAATCTTCAGTAAATCTACCCTTGAATGCATTGAAATGCTCTTGATTAGGATAAATGTGGGTGTTATAAAAACCTCCTAAAGGAAAGTTTGACAATAAAAATATTTTATCATTTCAATGTTACCAAGATCACTTACATATCTCAAGTGTACATCGTCAACTTTTTCTCATGCATGTGTTTGGTGCTACATGTGCTTGATGATTCTATGCCAATTGACGCTATTATTATATCTTTCTATAAGTTCCTATAGGTTCCAATTGTTATATTGATATATGAAAGCCAAAGTAATGACATATATCATGCCTTTGAATATATGTGTATTAGAGAGTCTTTGATTCATGTGCTAGCTCACATAACTAAAAAGGATGGAATAATATGTGTGTGCATGAGAGAACCCCCTTATTTTAAAACTTCATATTGTACAAGAGGGTGACAAGTTCCAAACATCCAGATGAGATGAGCATTATCACCTTCTATAAATATATTCTTCTCATATATTTTTGAGACTGTTAAGAGGGACTTTCATGTGATTGTGATTATAAGAAATACATGCCATATTAATAATTTATAAATCTATGTATATTGTAAACATCTAAAATTGGTCACAATTGATTGAACCTGTTAATTAATTAAATATGAATTACTTAATTAATGTTCTTAAGTCATCTACATATAAATAAATTTAATTATTTATTTATATTGTTCATTTTCTAATTCTTCTAATTTAATTAAATAAATAAAGTTTATTTAATTAATGCTATCCTTCCTCTTAATTAATTAAATAGATTTTACAATTTATTTACATTAATTATCACAAGTTTAAATTCACAATTTAAATGATATTCTTCTTTCCACATTTAATTAAATACTTTCAATATTTAATCAAAGCATTTTCTAAATTTCTCACTCTTCCCACAAAATTAAATATTCATAATATTTAATTAAAGGGATTTTTC
>VCHN02000907.1:0-27868 GCA_007115665.2 Sequoiadendron giganteum
TAACCCTAGCATCATCTTTAATCTTGGGGTTTGGTGGCTACATGGCGACCTTGTTAGTGTTATCAGTGACAACAAATTCGGGAGAATCATGGGGAAAGCTAACAAGTGAGGAATCTTGGCTTTTGGTGGGAGGGGCTTTTGAGTCTTGAACAATAGGGGAACCATCAACAGTATGAGGAATAGGGGCTGACTAGTTCTAGGAGGCAATTTAGAGGAGTTGACAATTTTGGGGTACAAGGTAGGGGCTGGAGTCTTCACAAGCTCAAATTTATACAAACAATAAATTAGCCCTTGATGAAGAGGCATATTAGCCTTGCCCAATAACACATTAACCATTGATTGATCCAAAGAACTTAAAATAAAAGAAGGAAAACTCATTCTAATCCTATGTCAAAGGTGATTCAACATAGGAAAGTGGTAGGGATAAACCCTCTTGTACCTTCTAGTGTAAAGTATTTGATGAGGACAACTACTTCGTTCCATGGTTTGGGCAGTTCATCCTTGCTAAACTTTTGAATTCTACTCATCTTTTCTTCCTTTTGAAGGGATGCATCCATATGCTTGTGGTTCCTTGATTTAATGGTCTTTTGCAACTTTAGTCCTTCCATCTAAAGACTCGTAGCTTGAGCTATAGCTCCTTAGTAATGGAGAAAGAGATACCCCTAACATAGACTACTCTTGCCTTCTAGGACCTTGCAAAGTCATTAGATAGGACGTGATCAAATCTGTTCATGTCTTCCAAACAACAAGATAGCCCACCCCTTTGTAAGATGTACCAAATGGTGGTATTCTTGTGTATAAGGTCACAAGAGGAAGGCTTGATTCTAAGTCTGTTGCCACCATTCTCGCAAAGTTTCTTGGCACCTTGGTATTGATTTTTCCAACCCAAATTTCAACAATCAAACAAAAGACAAGACAATACCTACTCCCAGAGTTGTCAAATCTTTTTAACTCAATCCTCTGATAATTACTAGTGAAATTGCCTTGGTACTTGCTATAGCCTTGGTTTGTGACAAACTGTAATATCCCCTTCTCGAGCATGATCTTTCCAGTTGATCGTTGGCCTATTCCGGAGACCCGTAGGCTTTTCGGAAGGTAAAATTAGGGTTTCTTGTTTTGAAGGATGCTCTTGCTTGAGGTTGGTTGATTCAATGGCGGTTTCTTTCTGGGTTTTCAGAAAGCTTCGCAGTGATATGTTTTCTTGGCATTCTGAGCATCTTCAGGAATTTACTATTTTTAGTAAATTCTATTATTGGCAGTGGTCCTGTTGGCTTTGGCACGGTCGGCTTTCTACTTCAGACAAATCAATTGGTTTACTCATTATTTGGGATTGCTTCGAGGAATGTAAGCCTCCTAGCTTGGCATTGCTTCTCGCTTGAAAGATAGCGACTAGTGGTGAGGTAGTTTAGTGTTGAGTGATTTGTAGTGGATTTCTGCATTGTAATCATTGAGTGGTTTTGTAGAGCAGATTTATTGCATATTAGTGTGATTCTGGAGTTGCATTTTTCATTACAGCAGATTGTTATTTTTATTCATAAATCAAAAAATACAAAAAGAGTCATTCTAGGTATTGTCTAAATCTCTTTGTTTGGTAGGGGCGACCCTTTTCTAAAAGTTATAGATTTTTTTATGAAGACTGTGATTTTTAAAGGCAAATCGCCCCTCTTGCTGGGCCGTACCATCTGTGTTTGCCTTGGGATTCGTGCATAAATTAAATAGGGACTTTTGGATCTGTTTTGTGTTCCAATCTTGGGCGCCTTCATCATTAGAGTCTTTTGCTTTTCGTTTCACGTCATTTGGATGAGTTGTGAGAGAGATATGTCCATTTTAGTGTGATCACAGGTTGCTGGTTTTACTGGTAAAGGTGCAGATCTGAATAGAGCAGAATCTTAAATCTGGTTTTTGAGAGAAGAAACCAGTCTCGGCTTTTCTCTTAAGCAAGGCGAATTCTTTATTTACATGCTCATTGAATTGTTCTAACTCCATACTCTTGGCAGGCGAATTTCTATCATATTGTAAGCTGACAATAGTACTGACAACAGTGCTTAATCTTGCTTTATCATGATTTGTAATGCTCATCTTTACATTCTGTAATCGCAATTGTATTTCAGTTATCTCCGCTCTGTGGTCGCCTCATTTCCGTATTGGATTGAGTAGCACATACTGGGTGTTGAGTTGCTTTCAGTTTATTAGATGATAGGGACCCTCTGACCACATGCTCGTCGTTCACCGACGCATTTCTTGGTTAGAGTTCTTGTACCAGCATTTCATTTAAGACCCTTTGACCACATGCTCGCCATCCCTTGGTGCCATTCTTGGTTAGAGTTCCTTCTAGCTCTGTTTCAGCTTTCAGATCCTCTGACCAATGCTCACACCTTGCCCACATTGGGATCCTGGTGTACATTTTGGTTAGAGTTGCTTCAGCATCGTTTCGTTTTAGAGCTAACCCTAACATCTGTGTGTTATTCTGCTTATTGTAATCAAAATCAAAAAAATTTGGCTTGGTATATTTCACAAACCATCTCCACCTCTACATAAAAGGTCCATCGACATCATGATTGATTAGCCCTTTATGCTAATTAAATCTTTTATATTATGAGGAAGAGGTTCAATTTTTGAGCCAAAGATTATAGTCGTCAATCAAGAAACCTAGGTTGTCTTAAAGATAAGCGACCTGGTTTCCTTCTCTATAGGTATGCAAAATTTTAATGTTCTTGAACTTTTAAAAAAAGGTCTTTAATGTCTAAAATGATATTATCAATGACCTAGTGGCTTGAGGCTTTAGACTTGAATAAGTCAAAAATATTCTTGAATCTCCTTTAGTAACCAAGTTAGGAATGCCAAGACTTTTTGCTAACTCTGTTCCAAGAATAGGAAGATAGGCTTTTGCATTGTTGTTAGTTTGAACACCCAGGTTCTTAGCAAAAAAAAAAAAAATCAGCTCCCCCTTGCTATTCCTAGGCACTCCCCCTCCTCTTGCCCGTCCAAAATTTCCTTTAGAAGAACCATCAAAGTTGAGTTTAATCCATCTTGTATTTGTGGGTATCCAAACAATGGCTTGTGCAATCTGACAGAGTCGGTATTATCTAAAGTGGATTTGATATTATAGTTCAAAGCAACTTCCTTTTCAACAGCCATAGGGAACCTTGTGGGCCTTTTGATTTGGGAAGTGTCAACATTTTCTTGAATGGCTTGGCATATTCTTATCATCACATTCTAGGGCCTACATTTGTTTACGAATACCCTATTATTTCTTTCCTTCGAAATTTCCTAACCTATATGTGGAAGGGCTTGTAATCAAGTCTCTCTTCTAGTAGGATGAGCAAAGGGAGAGACCCAACTGGTTGCCAATAATTGAATATCCTAAGGCCAAACCCATTGGGTTTTGAACTTGCTTAAGATTGTTTGTTTGATATTCTAGGTGAAGGGGCGCTTGATTATCAAATGATTGATGGATTTTTTAACTTTTTAACATTAAATGCACTTGTCGGTAAGGGAGAAACCCCTATTCTTGAGATTGTCAATAGTGAGGACCTTGCCATGACAAGAAGCCCATCAGTAAAAATGATTTTGGGGATGAGATTATGATTCCATATGGTGCTTCAATTGAGATTTAGTGCAGGAAATTCCATAAGCAGATTGAAACTAGTTATGATCGAATAAGATTTGGTTGGAGCAGCATACAAACCAATCTCATCTTGTCTAGGAACAACAAAATGAGTAAGCAACTTGTGCACAACTTAATCTTCAATATTGCACCCTTAGCTATTGATCTTAAAGAGGTCAATCTTGCATTGTTGATTTGTGATGCAATTTCAAAAAACTTTGCTCTTGTGCGGTTTATGAAAGAAACAATGTTGTTGGTCCTTGAAAATTTTAGATTTGAAAAATTATAAAGTATTGGGAGCTATCATCAACCTTGAGATCTACTCAAGGTTTTAATCTAGGTTGTTTCTCACCAAAAGGCAATTCACTAAAGGACGCAATTGAACCAGCCACATAATTTCTCACTTCATTCGTTGGAGCCAATAAGGGGGAAATTTCAAATTTGAAAGGTGGTGTAATCCACCTACCTCTTGTTGTAGTTATGATGGCTAGAGTTCATAGCAATAAGTAGATAATACTTAAGCTACTGACTTTTCCTTATTCTTAACATTTTCACATCGAAAGATGTAAGTCTCAAACATTAAGAGTAGAGAGAATATTTATAGTCCAAATTGCTGTAGTGTTGGAGTTTCTTGCATGTGGTCTCTATGAGTTTTTCCAAAGATGAAAGGTTTCTCTCTTGTGTGATGTATTTAGCAAACAAAACTTGTATTCAAAATCTAGATGAGATGAGGGAAAAGAGGACCTTCAAGGCGACCATGTGGATAGAAGTTGTCGAGTAGTCATCCCAACATTACCCCCTCACTCTTTCTCATCTTAAGTGCTTTGTATTATCCTAAAAGAGAAACCCAACAAAAGCGTTCACCCATACTATAGACAACACTATAGTGTAAGAAGATGTAGTCTGTAGATTGTCGTATAGAGTCAAAATTGATTTAATCTACCATCTCTTTATGGGAGGATGCTTTTGTCAAGTTTATGAATAGGGGTAGCTTAGATGAAACCTTTAATGTCAGAATTAGATGAAACCTTTAATGTCAGAATTTGGTCTATGACCCTTGCCCAATACATGATTCCAAAAATTGACCTATTTCTAGAGTTGATTGAAGCCTATGTCATTGGGGAGTAGCAAAAGTGGCAAAGCACAAATAAAAGCAAGTGCAGAGAAAGCTCAAGCGCCTTTGGTGGCCACTCGAGTGCTAGCAATGAGGGGTCAAATTCTTTCACTTGCAAGTAGTGGACTCACCATATCAGCCACAATAGCGCAACCACTTTGTAAGACAAGGTCTTGTTGACGGGTGTTTTATGACCGCACCAACACAGAATAAAGTTTCCAATGGATACTCTATGCTCTCTTGATCAAAGTGTCCCACATGCTAAGATTGCGTGAAAGATCATGCATTCAACTCCAAGGTTCCTTATGCAAGGGGATAGCCTCAGTTGGTTTGATGTGAATATGCTGGGTATTCCAAGGGGACTTACGCAATTGTTCAACTTTTGAAGCAGTTAAGATATGAATGATTTGTCGGTGATGCTCTGATTCCTAGATTAATTGGGAAAATGCTAAATTGAAGGAATAAGGGTAGGGATTCTATAATCTACTCCTAAAGGTGGAATACGAGGATCAACTTCAACAAGCTTCAAACCAGACTTTGCTTCGCCTCCCTTCGGACAACTTCTACAAAATCGGTGCAATCTTCAAAGGATGAGAAAGGTGTTCAAATTATGACACAATATGCACATACCATCACAACGATGCATATGGACATATGAATCACAATCGAAGTTAAGTGCCAATACTCCAGTTGACCATGCAGGGAAAACTCACCGTCAGCGAGCTCGCTAGTGGTATGGATGAAAGAAGACTTGCTCAAATCAAACACCACATTCCACAACTAACAACTACTTGCATGAAATAAAATCTACTTTACTCTATCTACTTCGAATTGGAAAAATGAAAAGGCCTTGCTAGCTGCTCATAACAAAAGAAGAAATCACCAAGCAATGAAACTCTTTATATCATGAAAAGTGTTCACAACAACCGTTTACAAAACTTTCAAAGGGAAAGTTCTCTTTCCTCTCCAATCTAAGTTAACTTCTAACTACTCACTATGCCTTCTCTACTTTCTAGCTCAACTCTATCTCTGATTTTGTCTAACTTTGATATATTACAAATGAGGGGGGATGCCCCTTTTATATCAAGCCCAGTCCAGTGGACGACTTAGATTAAAATACAATGGAAGGCTCAGATTTAGCCACATATGCCCTGATTAGGGTTTTAGCTCTAAAAACCGCCACTGAGAGGAGTGGGGCAATGAATGCACCGGAGATTCTCCACTCCTCTGCAGGAACCACTATCTGCAATCAATGCACATCATCCCCTGCCAAAAGATCATCATCCAGAAGGGCGTTTCCTTTCTCCTTTTCCCTGGCTGCAAAATCAATGAACCTGGTCAACATAGCCTCAACTTCTTGATCTGAAACGGGAGGGATATGATCCAACTGAAATTCCAACACTGTAATTGTTTGCCCATGTCGAGCACAAGATTTCTTCCAGGCAACTAGAGCATCCTGGGTATTCTGAATAATGCTGGAGAAGGTGGAGGTGTTCTCAAAATCATCTGGGACAAAGGCCTTCACCTCAAAAAAGAATGGTGCCAATCTACCCTTCAAACCATCTGTAGTTACCTCCTCAGAAGTCAGCCTTCTGGCAAAGATAGCCTCTAGCGTATTGAAGACTCCATCAAAAATATTTGTCATGGCCTTTCTAACCCTGACCGAATCTGCTTGTGATGCATCATAGAATCGTTGGCCCGTGACCACTAAAGAGTACCAGCCAGCGAAGTCATATCTATCACCTTCCCAAATCACGCCTCCCTCAACCAAAGCCTGTAGAGGTGTGTGCATCAAAGCTCCTAGGCGAAGAACAACTCTTGTTTGATAGATACGAGCCTCACCCCAAGCATGATTAATTGCTTCCATTCTTGCCATAATGTCGGAGGCTTGCCGATAGGCATGTGCAAGGTCCTCCATAAACTTTTCTATCTCAACACGAATATTGGCAACCCACTTATTTGCCTCTTGTGCCATTCTTTTCAAATCTTCTAAGCCACTGATTGACTCTCTGGGAAATTCAGCTGGGAGCTCAATTGCCAGATTTTCTTGCCCACAAGGATGGGACAAGTGTTGTACATAGCCAATCAATGTTTTGTGCTCTACCTTCAATCTTTTGTATTTGCCCTCGATATGGAACAATCTGTCCTTGAGTGCTTGATATGAATTGTCGCACTCCTCAACCACCTGTGCTCCAGTAGGGCGGCCAAGTTCCATAGTAGTGATCACATAATTCTCCGGAACAACCTCATCTCCATCACATTCTATCCTAGGCACAGCCACGTGCAACGTCCAAGAGCCATCCTCATCTGTTGAAATTTTAGAGAACTTTTCGGCGTTCTTCTTCGTTGGAGGTGCACTGATCCTACTCAACAATTCTTTTGAATCTTATCATAGGCAATGAGTTGCCTAGATATTTCTAGCATCACAATCCTATTTGTGGGATACCGGGGCAATCTGTACGGATAAGAGGAAAAGCCTTGCAGCCTAATGTAAGTAAACTTCGGAAACTGGATAAACCAACACCCGAACTTTTCAATCAGCTATTGTGCCTCTTTGGATATTTTGTGATAAGTCCTTTGCTGCAAGGTCCTCGTTATATGCATTGTGAAGTCGTCATTGACCCTCTTGTAATTGGAGGTACTTGTCAAATGTAGCTACGGACAAGCCTCATGAATTTTGAACTGCTGAGAGCCACACCCAATCGGCTCCTTGTATGATATCCCTCTATACTTTGTCATCCGGGCCAACATGTAGACAATATAGGAGCTCATGTAAAATGTTTTCGTCTTCCTTAGACTCCGGAGTTGCTCATGTAGATTATCACTGATCATCGATGCCCAGTCCACGTGCTCTTTGCCTTCCAGCACAAGGTTGATATAGTAGAACATCCAAGGTTCAAAGATGAACGCTTGGGGGCACCCTCCAACTCTGCTCAGCATCATGATTAAGTCACAAAACTCTTGCCTCAAGTCTTTTGAAATTATCTGCTTTGGCAGCTTTGTGCGATTCGGCTTGGGCTTGTTCATCCACCTGGAATTTATCAAGTTAGGACATCGATCAAATGTGGATGAGTACATTCTTTTAGCCCTCTCCCTTGTTTTGTAAATCATATTTTCGTGAACTGGAATTCCAAATGCCTCTCCAATTGCTTCTAGCGTAAGGTTGCCCAACAACTTGCCATCCAGTGAAATGATAGCCCTCTGCTCCGTGTTGTAGCAATTTGCACACTCCATAATTAGCTCTGGGCATCAGATTGTTGGTGGAAAACCAGCAGTTGCATAAAGTCCACTTCTGACAATGTTGTGCGAAGTGACTGATGGATGATGACCTCCAGTTCCCATTATTCGCCTTCTGAAAGTCTCCAAGTTGAATGAGCCAAGGCTTGTGTCACTTAACTTGCCCAATTTCGAAGAAAACTTTGACTTTGGCAGGAAGGATTTGCTCAACTTTTTTATTATAGCCTGCCTTGATGTGCTCGCTCTGCTGGACTCAGCATGATTTCCTCTTCCTGCAACTCTTCTGCTTGTTTCAACCATTCTGCAAAAATGAAAGGCAATCATTAGAAAATAAGATTTTATAAAACAATATCATTTTGAGAGTGCCAGCAGATTTTCGAAAAATAAAAAGGTTGCAACACTTCAACACTTCCAACTGCAAACCTCAACGCCTTTATCACTTTAAGGCTTAGAAGTTTTTTAACTTGTAGCAACACAACGTCCAACACTTAGAAAGATTTGCTCGTAGCCACTTCACTTAGAAACTTCAGCAACTTGAAACTTCTCCTCTTAAATTCTCACTTTTCAGCAACTTCACTCCTATTCTCAAATTCGCACCTTAGCAACTTGAGAGATTTCCTCTCAAATTCGTACACCTTAGCAACTTCAAAGCTTCTCTTCTCAAATTCCTACTTTCAACACTTGAGAGGTATTCAGCATTCAACACTTGGTGAGGAGTATGAAAAAGAAGTTGAATTCTTATAGCCAGGTCAAATTTTGGAAGAGGCTAATCTTAGCAAACTTTTGAATTTATGTTTTCCCTCCTCTGCCAGTCGCAACACTTGTCATTTGAAGCATCGAAATATTTGACTTCTAGAACTTTGAAAATTCATCACTCCTACACAGGCCTGCTTCATCATGTTTGTATTTTGAAATATTAAATCAATCACTTCTTCACAAACAATTTCCATTTCATCTGGCTAAGCTATTTGACTTTACTCTGCAAAATTATTCCAGTCATCCAGCTCAATTCTCAAGCTAAGGCATTTTATAAAAACATTCATCTCATTTGCCTTAGAAAATTTTAATTTCGCTTAGGAAATTCATTAAACAGGTGCCAGGCAAAAATCTCTGTCAAAACAACGCGAGCAAGGTGTGGAACAAGTTTAAATCATCTCCTAGTGGGAAATGTCCAATACCCAGAAGAAATTTCCCTTCATAACTCACCATTTTCATGGGTATCTGGACGAAGGGGTACGTTTAATTTTTATTATTTTGAGAAAAATAATAAATCTTGCTAAGGTTTGTTCATTTTTTTATTCTGGACGCATCCCACACCTACAGTCTTCATTTTCATGCCTCGGCATTTTTTTCCTGACTTTCTGAAGAATTTCCCTTTTGTCTCTGGGCGCATTTCATCTTGCCTTAAGAAAATTCTATCATTGCCTCTTCTAGGCGTATTTCTCACCTTTGCTCTAGAAAATGCCTTAGAAAATAATCAAATTTTAATTCACCCATGAAGGGCGCATTTCACCTATCATGCTTTCACTTTAATCCCTTTAGGCATTTCCACGCCTAGACTTCTTTTACTTCCCTCACAAACAAGGGCGCATATAAGGGTGTGAGGAGGAAGTATCTTACTTAGAAACCTTTTCAAAATCACGCCTTCCTTGTTTTTACCTTAGGCGCATATAGCATGTAGTGGAGGAACTCTTGGGCGCATTTAGAGGGGTGGGAAGGAATTCCCACGTCTTAATCATTTTTCCCCCTTTGCCTTCATTCCTTGTGGGCGCATTTCATGTGTGCTAGAGGAACTTTTGGGCGCATTTCACCCTATGAGAGGGAATTTCTCACACTTGAGGGCGCATTTCCCCTAGTCAACTTCCATTTTCAACCTTGTGGGCGCATTTCACCCATGCCATTTCCATATGAGGGCGCATTTGAGGGTGTGTGAGGGAAAACTTATGCCTTAGAATATTTTCTCTTGCCTTGCCATTTATGGGCGCATTTCACATATGCTCAAGGAACTTGCATCTAGCTAGGGCGCATATGAAGGGGTGTGAAGGAATTTTATGCCTTAGCACATTCCTTTTCACCATGTTTTTCTTGTAGCCACCTTGGGCGCATTTTCTATAGGGAGGAGGAACTTGAGGGTGCATTTGAAGGGGTGGGAAGGAATTTCCCATGCCTTAGAATATTTTTGCTATGCCTTCTCAATCTTAGGCGCATTTCACCCCATGAGGAGGAATTTCAACACTTAAGGGTGCATTTGACATGTGGTGAAGGAATTTTCTCAAGCTTGAGGGCACATTTTACCCCATGAGGAGGAATTCCTTATACTTAGTATTTTTTTATCAACTTCCTCTCATACCTTGGGCACATTTGGCACAAGCTACTTCCATTTTTCTTGCTTAGAATTTCTTTCATGCCACCACTTTACCTTGGGCACATTTCATGCTTTCTCTTGCCAGTTTTCAACTAGAAATTTTCAATGCCCCAACTACCCCTTGCCATTCTATTTTCAGTAAATTCGGAGAAGTGTGCCTTTTCATGCCCTTTTCATCTGTTCTAAACTGGAGCTGGCGTGATACGTTCCTTGTAGACTTGCTACCTTGTTTATACCTATTGTTGAAGCTTATCTGCTATTTTTAGCCATCTTGCTATTTATAGCCATGAAGTGACTTACTAAAAATAGTAAGTGCTCAGATTGCGCTCAAATTTTGCCAATAGGCTGTTTGAAAGATGCTGATCACGATTGGATATTTTGTTTTGACAACTTTTGTGTTTCACCCCATATTTTTAGGCGTAACAGTGGAAACCCTAATTTGACTTGCATGTGCCCTGAACGGTTTCCGTTTGACTTGATTTATGCTGTATGTTGTTCTGCTTGCTGAACTGAAGTGTCGGGGAGCTGCTGGAGTGAACCTGCTATTTATAGTAAGCGCATGGAAAGTGGTCAATCTGATGTCGGATGAGTTTGCATATCAAACTGTCCATGGGATCTCAAAAAACCTAGAAAAACCTAGAAAACTGGTCCACATGCGGGCACTGGCTAAAAATAGTAAATCCCTGAAAAATGATCTATCTTGTTTGCATGTCACATCGTTGCGAAGCTCCTGAAAAACCCAAATAGAATACCCTGACATGCTCTGAAATTTTTTGCATGCAAACCCTAAAAATGGCTCTTGAAGCCGAAACTGCTAAAAATAGCAAGTTGTCAGAATTTGTTCAAATTTTACGTGCAGGCACCTTGAAGTTACTTGGAAGTGCTGATGTAGTCAGAATCCCGAAATTCTGATAAAATAGGTCCCAGATTGAGTACTTACTAGAAATAGTAAGTTGTCGGATTTCAATGAAAATTCAGTGGGATCTTGCCTTGAGCCTTCTGATTGTACTGCTATGCTTAGATTTTACTTTGATAACCTTATTTGACCTCAAACAAGCCTGAAGGATAAAAATCCTAATTTCACAAACTTAGCTAACATTTCAACCTAGGTCAAATGATGGGACATCCCCGGAAGAACAGAACGACCAGAGAGAGAGAGAACCAAAGCCAAAAGACCAGAATGGAGCAAAAATTAGGGGGTCCCCATCTTGAATGGGGTGATATGTGAAAAGGTCACAATAGGTCTCCTAGAGGGAAGTGAAATATCCTTTTCAAAATTTCAGACAATTTCACTGCAATTTTTTTTTAATTTTTTCGACAATTCTATTTTTTTTTTTGTTTTTCTCTTGCAATTTAAATAATTGAATACTGACTTGAATTTATTTTTTATGAATAAAATATTCACATTATATTGTTGAAAGTATTATTTAAATAATATTTGATAAAACTCATATAGCATTGAAACCCAATTCATTGAATTTGACTCCAAATTCCTTCACAATGTTGGTGATTACCTTGCAATCTCCTTATACATAACAGCGATCTCATTTTGTTTGCTGTGCCCTATTCCAAACTATTGAAATGAATTTTAAATGGTGCAGCTGGGTGGTTTGAAGTTCCACAGCTCCTCACCAGTTGACTTGCTCCCACGTCACCTTTTGTTTTCTTTTTAAAAGATTCTCTTAAGCTGCGCTATCCCTATTTCAACTGCTGCAACTTCTTTTTGACTGTGAAATGCTGTGGCCAGCTGTCAAGCATTTTATATTCACCAAAATATTCCTTTATGCTGTGATAACCACCCATATACTTCCCAGGTCTTGCTTAAAGTTAGCTTTTGACTTCAAAATAATTGTTTAGAGTTCAAAAATATCTACACAGCCCTTTTCATGTACTTTGACTCATTTGGGAGTGGCCATCAACAATCTTATTCCCACTCCCCCTTATTTATATGGTATGACAACTTTTGCCCAACAAATAAATTATTCTTTTTGGATTATTCTGAATACAATGATTTTTTTTGTATTATTCCAAAAATATTGATCCTTGCAAAATTATAAATATATATTTTTTGTTTTTTTAGATCTATTGTAACCTGTAATCCACTGTAAGCACAATTGTGACCCCTGTATGAAGCCAACAATGAGAACTTGAAGGCTTCCATCTTTCAATTCTAAATAAATCGAGAGGGTTTTTATTCATAGGGTAAAAGAGCTGAACCAAAGCTCTACAACAAGGGTTTTTGGAAATTTATATTGAATAGAATGAATCTCTTTTGCCAATAATTGCTTTTTTAATTCTTTTTCCATCCAACTATAAAAGTAATTAAAAATTGCTTTTTATTTGAATATTCATCTTTTTTCGACTTTTGATTTGCTATTTTCCTTTTTAAATTTTTTTTTTTATTAGACTGCAGGAATCGGGTAGCACGACCCCCTATAAACTGTAGTGCGCCCGGTAAACTTTTTAACGTGACCGGTGGCACTGCTATTTTTCTTTTTGACCATGTATCCAATATTTACTTTTGGTTTCATTTAATAATAATAAATTGTCCTTTTTTCCAAAGTTATAACTCAGATCATATTTTGGACAACTTAATAAATTATTATTATATTATTCCTTTGTTGAATCCCTCCTTTAGCCTATGGGGAATAAAATTAGACTTTGGGTCCTTTGACTTGATTTAGTTCAAAAAAGGGGACATTACAAGAAGAAACTAGGGACACAATCCAGCAATGCTCAATAGACCTCATCCATTTAGAGAGAAGCACAATCAACCACAAGTGGTAGGCCGAGTCAAAGAAGAAGAAACAAATAGAAAGCCCAAAGAAAGTAGGTGGGAAGAAAAGAAAAAAGATGGAGCAAAAGCAACACAAAATAACGTCAATGCCTGTGCAAGCCTCTACAAGTATATCTTCTATCCTTTCCTCTTCTCTTTCTTTTATTATGACCCTAGGTTCCATAGTAGTTGGATTGCCCCCTATTATTTTCACAATCCCTATCACATCCTTTGCTTCTGTTCCTGTTAGTGCTGGGGGCTTGTTCCTTTAATCTGCCTCTTCTCAATTTACTCCCCTAGCCCAACATTCTGCCATTGGAATAATCAATCCTCAAACCTTAGGCTTGACTGTACCTCCCTAGACACAATCTCAATTATTCCAAGCTCCTCTTCATTCTCAGGATCCCCAAACTTTGACATCCTCCCAACATATTATTGCAACACCTTTCTTTGCCCTAGCTTCCCTTGTCCAATCCCTTGCTGTACTTGCCTTGATTAGTGATCTAGCAGCCTATGGCCAAATCATGTGAGAACCAAGGGGGAAGGCCAAAGAATGGAAGAAAAGGGAAAAGTATATTGCTGGCAAACAATTAACTAAGAAGAGGGCTAGAACAATATTTGATAAGCAAAGGTAGATCTTGTTCTTTGCATAGGTAACCGCTATGGTCATCAAGCCTATTGAGTAGATGTAACCAATAGGCTATGAAGCCTAGGGTCTTGGAATCAGCATGAAGCATGCTAGGGGAGTAAACAAAGCTGAATTAATGTAAGAGGGCTTTTAGGGTACATATGCAAAGGCAAGGCTAAGGCTCTATAGAAAGAATTAAACACATAGAAGAGTGTAGGTGGCTAGTTCTTGAGGCAATGGTGAGCAAAGAAAAGGAGATTGAATGAGATGCAACTCAAGGTTAACATGATTGAAACTAAAATGGAAGAGCTCAAAAATGAAGTCATGGATCTGTAAGCCTAACTAGATGCAAACAAGCAAAAAACTGTATACCTAGAGCTCATAGACATTGTCTTGAAATAGGCAGTAGATGCTCTAAAACAACAGGTCACCTTCTTGAGTAGAGAAAATAAGAACTTGGAGGAGGCCACAAATTGGAAATTAAAACTAGATCAATTGACTTCCTAGATTAGTTAGCTACAAGGCAAGTTGGAGGAAATGCAAAATTCAGTAGTACAGCACTAGTAGATCCACACAATAGAGGTTGGTAAGGAGAAAGATGAGAAAGAGGTTGCCACTTTGAAGCTAAAGGTTGGTAAGCTGAGTGAAATTTGGAGAAGAGTAAAGGAGCACTAAAAGAAAGTACAGGAGTTGCAAGCTTAGGTTGAAGGCCTCAAGGTCACTAAAGACAATGTAAAAATTGACCTGACCATAGCTAGGGGAAAGTTATTAGCTCAAGATAATACCTTGGCCCAATTCAACAAGCAAATAGTGGAATTGAAGGAGAAAGAGGAGTTGAAGGCCGAGGTGGAAGTTGGGGCCATAGGCATAACTTGTATCCCTAGACTTGGTAAAAGAACTATACAAATTCTATTGAAATAGAGTCACCCAAGCTATTGATGATTTAAGAACTTAAGACATGTAGATGATTATATTGATGCTGCCCATGTACAGGTGTTAGACATCTACATCAAGGTTGACTACATCACAACCACCATAGCTCCCATGATTGTGGATGTGAAGACATTCTACCATAAGCTCTCCACCTTGCCAAATGATGCACTGTCATGTCCCCGAAATAGAACACCAAAATATAAAAATAATTTAACATTGAAATACCAATAAATAAATAAATAAAATAAATGACAAAAAACACACATTAAAAATGTAAATACACATTAATAATTTAACATTATTATTATTTTAAAATATTATATTCATAATATTATAATATAATATTACAAATATTAAAACTAGTATAAATAAATACATATATAAATAAATGCAATTATCAAAATAGAATAAAATCTGTAATTATTATCTTATTATGACTATATGGTAAATAAATAACAAAGCATTAGAAATACCATTAAGGCAGCAAACTATATGCAGCGATCTATTTAATGGCTGCAAATAAATATAAGATGCGATCAGTTTAAGAAAAGTAACTATTAGAAAGAAGGCGGCAATCCATAATCAAAGCAATAGTTAGTAAATAAAAGGCACGTCCCTATGCAAGGAAAAGTCATGCCTTTTGACCCTATCAAGGATATTAAAAGAGAATCGTTTTCAAGGGAGAAAGGCATCGAATGGAAGGAGAATAGAATGGAATAGAATGAAAAGAAAATAAAATCTGAAATATATTTCTGAGTAAAAGGAAATTTAAAAGTAGAAATCTGAATAGAAAATGAAGGCAGAAATAAAATGGATATTTCTGAGTATAGCAGCAAATATATTAATATATTATTATTAGATAAATATATATATATATATATATATATATATATATATATATGCTCATAACAAGGGATTATTGGAAGATTGAAATCAATTAGAAATAATTATATAATAATATATTTATGAAATAGATATCTATTATATACAATAATGATGCTTGCAATAATTATTGAGTCTTATAAGTATTTATGATTCTTTAATATAAATGAAGAATAATTATATAAATGTATATATGAGTACCAATAAATATAAGTAAGAATAATTTACGTAGGAAATAAGAACTATTAAATACAATTATGAATTTAGTTATTAATGAGGGTCAAATATAGTAGTAATTTAAATAACAGTTGATGCTTTATAAACATATTTAAATATATTATGATTGACAAATATATTTAAATATATTAGAATATTTAAATATATTAGGATTGATGAATATAATTGATGGTTGATAAATATATCTAAATAAGGATATTTGATACATACATTAGGCATGTGGATAATGAACATTTATATATATATATATTATGTTCGATTATCCAATAATGATGCTTGCAGCAATTATTGTGTCTCAATGAGCTTTTATGATTTTACCTTGAAGAATAGAATTCGGGCCAAAAATCCCCTTTCGCTAGCACTCAACAAGGATAGCGAGTTTGTGGAGGGAAAGGCTGGTAATTCGATCCATTGAAGGACGGTCCCAAGACGGGTGGAACACCTTGAGGGAGTCCCATTTGAGATCATTCACGCGCCCTTTGCACAGTCATTCTACCATCCAAGGAGGTTAGGAAAGAGGAGACAAGGCGAAGATCTATTCCGATAAAGAGTAATAAGTCATATTCTTATCATGTGGATTTATGCCTTAAACGATAATGCATCTAACTGTCTTATTCTTAAACTATGCAATCTGAGATGAACTAACCATGAACAAGATATTATGTGCTTTGTTGATAATACATGATGTATGCAGGTCTTCAAGGTAATTTACATTAATAAAATGATGTGTTGATAAAATAGAATAGATGTCCTAACTTGCGCTTTTATACTTTTAGGATAAGTCTAACAAGGGGACATTACATGCACTAACTAATGTAGGCATTATAGATCGAAGGAAGGTGATTATAAGGGTTTTCATAGTGCAAGCACCTTGTTGACAATGTTGTAAAGGATGGTTACAAGCATCCTAGTTCATATTTATCAGCTATTGAATCAAGGCATACCATCCCCATATGACAAGAATTGGAGGAAACCGATTGAGTAGGATTTTTTCAGGGCTAATCAATAGGAAGAAGATGGATGACCACATTTAGAATTGGCCTTTGGACCCAACTATGAAGGAGGTCCAAGTCCAAAATGTTGCAGCAAAGGTAGGAGGCTTTTCTTATGAAGAATTATTTGAGTTGGAATGTCATTTTTCATTGTTCAAGATGCTAGAGGTCTAGGGGATAGATGGGGACAAATCAAGGCTGCCTTGGATGGTTTGTAGGTTTGATCATATTTTTGGTGAAGTTTTCCTTTGAGTTTGGACTTGGTGCTCAATGGGTTGTTGGGTTCTTCCATTTCTCTTCCAAAAAGTTCCTTGTGTGTTGCCAAGAATTTTAGTGGGAAATCGTTACATGTTGGATTTTGAGTTTTGCTTTTGTTTTGATATATGTGGCCTTACTTTCCATGCTTTGAGTTGTGTAGGATTAAGTTCTTTTGGTAGGGTTTCATTCTTGGATGTCGTTGATACCATTCATCAAATGGCTTGTGGGGAGTTAAGATCATTTTGCTCTTTTGGCCAACCTTCTATCTCAAAGATCTAACATCTATAGGGAGTGTGAAAGGAAATAGAGCTTCATCAATCTTGGCTTCTGCCATTGGTTGGCTTTGTTGAGTGGTGGACCCCCTTCAACAATTGTTTAGCTCGTGTAGTGCATAATCACAAAGACAACAGTTGACAATGTGGCATTTTGATTTGTAGGCAAGAGCTGAAGGCAAGTGAAGGAATTTCATTGGTTAACACTCTGCCGACTATTTGATCTCTTGATCTAATGGTCCATGCAAGTTGTAGGAAAGGGGAAAAGTGCTATGAGTGTTTGCCAACCATTCAATTGAGCTCAATTAATGATTTACAATCCTTGAAAGTTGAAGCCCAATTGCAATGGAGAAGGAAAGAGCACAGTGAAGGCATTTACTTAGCCAATGACTCACAATCCTTTTAGGACATGCCAAGGAAGAATTGAATATGGAGGTTGAGG
This sequence comes from Sequoiadendron giganteum, assembly GCA_007115665.2. Lineage (NCBI taxonomy): Eukaryota > Viridiplantae > Streptophyta > Pinopsida > Cupressales > Cupressaceae > Sequoiadendron > Sequoiadendron giganteum. Next base: position 17,744 of record VCHN02000907.1, read on the forward strand.
TTAGATTAGGCTCTAAAGATCAAATCCTTGTTAGTGCATTCAAATCTCACCCACTCTTTGCAGTCCAAGACATGCAGCCATTCTTCACCACAAATCCACTACACATAACCTTTCCTCTAGTGAATTCAGGTAGTTCAGGTGGTTGGCTGCACTTGATTAGGCATATTTTTAGAACCAAATCTTTAGTTTCCCAGGACTTGCAGAGAAGAAATGTAGTGCAGCTGATAGAGTATTGATTTCCACCATTCTTTTGGCCTCCCTATCTCCCTCTTTTTGTATAGATAAGAGCTTGCTCTTTGTTTAGGATGGAATTTTGCATACTCATGCTTAATACCGAGCCTTATTCATAAACTTCATTCACATTCTTTTTTCTATCTGCTAAGTTTGGAAACTGTTGGCATAAGAACTAACACCTCTGGAGTGTGAGTTTGTACGGACAGCTATGCACACTACGTAATGAGTGCTCTTCAAATTAGGAGGGGAAGCTCCCTCGTTGTGCTGGAATGCATAAAATAGAAAACTAAACTAATTTCCTATCTTTTTGTTCTCAGCTGGTAGAGGCACAAGGTTAAGAAAACCTAGAACGTTGCAACTAAGTATTTTCTGGTTTCGCAGATCATGTAACTACAACTAAGCTAACTTCTTTAATATCTATCCAATTTCTTCAAGAAACAGAGCATGAGGAAATGGAGCAGGAATGTATTGTACGATAAACTCCAGGTGCGGGCTCACAACATGAAGGCAAGGTAGGCGCAACTATTTGCTAGTCCGGGAAGAAGTTTATTAAAACAAACAAAATGAACGGTAAACCTGGTACAGCTTCACAACATGAAGGCAAGATAGGTGCAACTATCTGCTTGGCTGAATGAGTCTACTATAACACACATCAAACGATAAGCTTTAAGTACAGTTTCGCAACATGAAGGCAAGGTAGGCGCAACTATTTGCTCTTCTAAATAGGCTTATAATAAACAAAACGAAAGGTAAGCAACTGGGACAGTAGATTGTATAGACGCAACACACATGCAATAACGATCAAACCAACAACCCCATTTAACTAAGATTGAATAAACACCATAACAATAACATGAAGGCAAGGTAGGCGCAACAATTTATTATAACAGCAATTACTCTTTGAACAGATACAATAATAGCAATACTACAGGCAAGGTAGGCGCAACAATTTATTATAACAGCAATTACTCTTTGAACAGATACAATAATAGCAATACTACAGGCAAGGTAGGCGCAGCATGTATGCTATCAAGCAAAAGTTAAATTACAAATGAGCTTAAAGCTCTTATTTATAGACTTCAAGGTGTAGGCAACCCTAAAATCACCTTGAGTCAACTAAAGTCTTGCAATGCATGCAAGATCTTATTCCTAAACCCTAATTGAATGAAACTATACAGTTAACTGGGAAACTATCATCAGTTAACTGAAACATCTAATCTAAATGGACAAGGTGCAACATGCACGTCCTTATTGAAAGCAAGTCAACTGGAATGCTATCATCAGTTGACTTGAAAGATCTAATCTAAACTCCAAGTGTTTGTAGATATTTCCAAGAAAGACATGGCATGCAATGTGTAACAACCAGTTAACTCGGAAAGAAGCCTCGAGTTTAACTCCTGTGTCTAATGTCTATCTTGGAAAAGGTGGGACGCCTTTAACTGAAGTCTACTGGCCCTGATCTTGAGAAATTAACCCATCTACGAGGTCGTTGACTGCATCTCCATCTGGGGAACTGAAGCTCTAGCGAAGAATCCTATGTCTGTGCAGCATGTCTTCTCCATTAGTCATCTGACACTGGAACTCACCCTTTCTCCTGATTGCCTCATCAAACAATGTTGACATGGCTGTAAGCTGATTCATCTTACAGCCAATGGTCTCACCACTGAAAATACCGTGAATAAGTGCTTGGAGCTCTAACTGGATGTCAGCAAGCTCAACATAGTCACCACCCACACGCTGATATACACATGGTAATTGAGACACAAAGTCTCTTATATAGCGGAGTGCACTAGTAACATGCTCTCTGCTCTCAGCCACCTCAGATACGATCTTTCCTTCTATCTCTGCCTTGAAGATCAACTGTGTTCTCCAAATGTAGACCTCTTCTTTATCTTCTGCCTCTGTGACTGAATCAAATGACATTCCTAAGTTGGCAATCAGAATCTCATCCCTGGGTCTACTAATGGCCAAATCACGTTCCTCATCTTGAAGTCGTAGACGAAGCTCACGTGCATTATACCGCAATTGATACAATTCTGTAAGTACAAGGCGGCCTCTAGCAACAAACTCCTCTTCCCATTCCTCCAATCGCTTACCATATGCAACCAAGAGATCAATCTGACCCTGCTCTGCTGGTGGTTCTAACATATGTGGAAGCGCGGTGACAACATCCCCTGTCCTGTGTACAAGGCTAGAAATGTACTGGCGAAGCTGCTGTATTTCAGCCTTGAGAGCTGATTTATCTTCACCATCTTTCACCATCCTATCCTTGGCGCTATCTGTAGCAACCTGTAGGAGATCAATATCTGTCTGACGAGTACTCTTACCGAAATGAACTGTGATAACTTCGAAGTCTTGAGCTTCCATCTCGTCTAGACTCTTATCTTCTGGAGGTGCAGCAGTCTCAACAATGAATTCCTTATCTGCACTTCTCCCAATATGTATCTGTTTCTTGATCCTCTTTTCAGGCACATCTTGATGGTCATGATCAAAATCTGAATGATCAAGTACGTAAGATGGTTGTCTCCTTTTTCTTCCCAGTTGACTCTCAAGCCAAGATGAATCCCGACTAATCCCACTGGAAAGACCTGTACTAGTCGTAGGAGGATCTGATGAATGTGAATGTGTAAAAGAATCGCTGCGAGGAGGTGAATCTACGTCCAAATCAATGTGAATTGGAACGGGAGGCTGCTCTAATGGTGTCGGTGATGGCATACGGGGCTGAACCTCAAGCTGCGGAGAAGTCTGAATAACTTCTCTGACTAGCTCTACATGTGGAATCGCAATAGATGCTTTTCCCTTCGAGTTACTAGGTGCTGGATTCTTTTTAGGAGGATTGCTCCTCTTCTTCTGCTTAGGTTTTGAAGAAGAAGGCAATACAAGTCCTTCTGGTGGCGGCTCTGCTCTAGGCATGGATGCCTTTCTCAACCTCCTGCTTTCTAAATAAAGCGTACTATTTTGGATGACCCTGCTCGATCTCTCCTTTAGTGATGCGAACTCTTTGGCATACCAGTTCACTAACGGCAATGGTTGTCCATCAACCTGCTCTCTGTAAAATTGAGGAAGTGTATCTCCCTCATCCTCTGTCAATCCTTCCACATCTTCTGCCAAGAAAACAGAAACTTGTGGAAGAGAGAACCTGCTATAGCTACGTCTGCGAACCTCGAAATCATCCTCACAATTCACCCAATAATCTTCCATCGTAGGTTTGTGATAAGAGAGATTACCCAGGCGAGCTGCGTAATGACCCCAAGGATCATATGTGCGTGTATCCACCAGGTACTTGAGTTTGCAATTTTCTAACTCTTGACCTACGGTCTTAGCATCAACTGCCGTCCTACACCAATACATCCCGAATTGCAAAGGAAACTCGGCAGCTGGTTTACGCTTGATGCGCAAACGTTTGTGAACTTCATATAGCTGCCTCAGGAACTCCATGAATATTGTTTTATCCGAAGGATAACGTGGTAACATAGCTGGTTTTCCTGTGTATCCATAGACACGGATATAGGTGTATGTAGGGAACTGAATGTACCAATCTGCCCAATTCTTCATTGCTGCTCTGGCAACTGTCGAGATGCGAATATGCAACTCCCGGTCCAAGTTTCTCACTGTATAAGTCAAGAAAGCCTCTTGTACACGTTTAAAATGACTTTCAGCCTTTGTGAACTCAAGCTGGTCATAGTAACGATAGACTTTCTGTACACTGAGTATGCCCACCGTATTCAAACCATTAAACTGATTCTGATAAGCAATCAAGTACACCAGGTAAGAACACATATGAAATTGATGCGCAGCTAGGAAACCGGTGATTTGCTCGTGAATAGCATCGCTGATGAAGGATGCCCAGTCATAATGCTCTTGCCCAGAGATGATTCTACCAATGATATAATACATCCACGGGTGAAATTTGTTCGCATCTGCATGACCTGAGACACGATTAAGCAGTGTAATCAAAATATTGTATTCATCCTTACACTCGCCACGACCCAAGTTGTTTGGCAACTTGCTCTTCTTTTGTTTCAGCCATCTCTCTATCATCTTGTTTTGACACTTATCCAGTCCAGCATTGAATGCCTGCTCGCTCTGACTCATGGAAATAACCATCCCATCCGAATGTTGAGGAATATCCAGACTTCGCTCGATATCAAGGGGTTTGAGACTGCATATGACACGTCCATCTATTGACCGTATCTCTCGTGTAGCGGAATTGTAATGCTTGATGCAAGATATTACAAACTCCACGCAATGCACCGAAATAGGTATGGAAGCGGCCTCAAGCAACCCGGATTGCTGAATATTCTTGATAACTGAATCCCTGATTTTGAGTGGATCCAAAACTACCTCCGGCAACACCTTATGTAGATCTGTATCAACTGTTCCGATGAAGTCATGGGTTAAGACCGATTTGGTCTTGAATTCGAGCTGAGTGAACTGCATTCTGAAAAACTTGCCTGTTGACTGTGCACACGGCTATATTCTGACAACTTTTCTGGAAAGCCAAAAATAGCCTGCTGAGGCTAAAAATAGCTTGTCGGATGAGAATTTTTACGAAAAAATCTGAGATATGGGTTTTGTCCAGAAAATGATTCTAAGACAACCCAGAACGTCAGAAATGCAAAAATTTACCCTTTACTCAGCCATGCAAAAGAATTTCGGTTGAGAAAATTAAAGCTTCAAGAACAGATGTTCTGGAACAAATTTTCCTGAAAAATTCTGGCACATGGGTTTTGCTGAGAAAGCTCTTTTGAATCAACCCAGATATTTTGTTTTGCCAAAATCTGCCAACACTTCGAACATGCAAGAGAATTTAAGACGAGAAGATGGAAGAAATATAGAGAAGAAGAAAGATGTTTTTTAATTTTTATTTATTTATTATCTTCTTCTGTCAAAATCGCCACTCTGCCTTGAATCTGAACTGAACTTGTACCTGCAAAAGAATATTTTATCACCTTCGAACTTGATCCTTTGATGAAAATTCGCCAATCTCTTTGAAGAAATTCGAACTTTCAAAGCTGTGTGAATGATGAAAGGCGCCATGCTTGTTTAAATAAACAATTCGTACCATCATGCATGCATAATGCAACCCTAATTTAGAAAAAGGAAAATCGATTGGCTTCTCTCCAGTTGAACTGCCACTGTCTCTGAGTCTTTAGACTAAAAATAATATCTTAATTTTTAAAACATGCAAAAATCTAAAAATGACGCCAATATCTGTCTTTGAAGAAATTCGTCACTTTTCAATGCTCTGCATGCAAAAATATTTTTTTTTATTTTTTGCCAAAAATAGCATCTTGCTGTGTTCAACACACTTCCCTGATTCCAAAAAGTCAAATTTTGATCTTTTAGGCTTCCATTTGCAAGAGTTATGAGATTTTTGAGAATCTCCTATTTTATAGCTGACTGCAAAATTACAACTGACCCTGTTCAACTCTGATTTCCGGATGATTGAATGATCCTGCGACCGTGCTGAGATATCCACCGCGAAGCTTGTATGACAAGGATGAAATGTCTGCTGGGAGCAACAACTGCTAAAATCATCATCTGATACCTTAGAAAATTAGGCGCCTCTGGTTAAATTGATGTTTTGACTCCAGACTTAGCCATTTCTTAGTTTTGCCTTCTGATGCTTCAAACTGCCGCTGACAATGAGTAATGAACCCCACTGACTGAATAATGGATTCATTGCGTGACTAGAAGTATTCTGCATCCAATGACTGTATATGAGGGATTTGAAAATTGTATTAAGAACCCCAGAAGCATGAGCGCCCCTATTCTGTGATAGTTCAAACACCATTTTGAGAAAAGTGTGATTTTCATCTGAACACCATACTTTGACCCTTGATACCGGGAACTGGAATGTTCCGATATGCGTGCCGTCTGTCTTGCTGTACAGTTTGGTCAACTTGCAAGAGATGTTCTTGGAGACGATGAAGCCAAAAAATTGCTTTTAAGGCCTCTAAAAGAAAATCGCCTTTTTCAAAGAAAATAATATTCTTACACTTAGTCATTTTTTGAACTGCCTTCAATCAGCTCTTCTTTACAGCATTATCATCTTGACCTCGCACGTACGAGCATTCGCCAAATCCCGGAGGCTGTCGGCTAGACTCGTTGGATAGCTTGAGTAATTGCACACAAGTCTTGTGAAGACTAAAATTGCAAATAACCCCGTCTGGCAGGCCTAAAGGAGAATCGCCCCTAGCCTACAGCTGTGCAGCTTTGTGTAGCTACGCTTCACCATCCTCTGTTTTACGTGCTCGGTAGTGTTGTGACCTTTTTCACACATCACCCCATCAAAATGGGGACCCCCTAAATTTTGCTCCATTCTGGTCTTTTGGCTTTGGTTCGCTCTCTCTCTGGTCTTTGGTCCTTCCGGGGATGTCCTGTCGTTTGACCCAGGTTAAAGTATTGTTCAAATCTGTGAAATTAGGGTTTCCTGCCATCCAGGCTATTAAAGGTCAAACTGAGTTATAAAATTGAAATCCAAGCTTGGTACAGCAGTCAGAGGACTTCCAGCAGAGTCCCCCTAAATTTTCACTGTATTCCGGCAACTTACTATTTTTAGTAAGTATTCAATTTGGGACTATTTTATTGAGATTTTGGAATTCACATCGGTTCAAGCGCATCCAGGGTAACATCAGCGCCCTGCGTAAATTTTGAGTGAGATCGGTGACTTGCTATTTTTGGCGGTTCGGGCTTCAAGAGCCATTCCGGGGAGTTTCCACATGACTTTTAGGATGCGTAATGGGAGAATCATACGGGTTTTCAAAACCTTGTGATGATGTAACATGCAAGCAAGATGACCCTTTTAGAGTTCATTGCCGGAGGCTATTTTTAGGGTTAACATGCGGTGTTTTTCCAGCGCATGTAGGGTTTTTTCTTTATAAGGTTTTTAGAGCTTACGCCTTGATTGTGACGTACAAAGCGGAAGATCAAAGTTGGGACTTACTATTTTTTAGCCGATTACATGCATGTCTGAGACCAGTTTTAGGTTTTGAGATCCCATGGGCAATATGACATGCAAAACCATCCGGCAGTGGATGAGTCACTTTTTCAGGCAGTTTCTATTTTTAGCGGGTACACTCTGGCAGCCGCCCCCAACACTCCAGTTCAGCAAACAGAACGACATGCAGAAGGAACGAAGTCAAACGGAGACCGTTCGGGATACATACAAGTCAAATTAGGGTTTCCACTTTTATAGGGGGTAAAATCCAAAAATAGCCGAAACGAAGCACCCCACCAATGTCAACACACTTCAAGGTACCTGCTGGCAAAATTTGAGCGAAATCGGAGAACTTACTATTTTTAGTAAGTCAGGGCACGGCTATAAATAGCAGGTCTGCACCCGAGGTTGGCATCAGAGTGACCCTCAAGCTATCAAGATCAAGCGTTGCAACTTTCAGGCAAAACGGAGCTACTAAAGTCAGAAAGTCAAACTTACTATAAATAGCAGGTGGCTATAAATAGCAGGTCAGGGCAGAGGACTGGCAAAACAGGTTCACAAGGTGAAGAAGATCATATGATGAAATTTTCAGGCAAAACGGAGCCTTAGAGGTTGAAAATCAAGGGACTTGCTAAAAATAACACAACTTGCTAAAAATAGAATGCATAAACAAAGGCAGGCAGAGGCATGGAAAATATTCTAAGTGTGGGAAAATGAAAGTATCCCCTTCAAAATGCGCCCACCTCACAGATTGATAGCTTGAAAATTGTCTAAGGCAAAATTCAAAGTTGAGCATGCTAAATGCGCCCAAGTCATGTTGGGAGAGTTCAAAAGTTTCTAAGTCTTTGAAAACAAAAGCTCATACCTCAAAATGCGCCCAAGGAGAGGTGGAGACTTCAAAAATATTCTAAGGCACAAATCAAAGCATGACACTTAAAATGCACCCTCAAGGCAAGCAAGAGGACTTGAAAATTTTACTAAGTGTGCAAAAATGAAAGTAAGACCCCTCAAATGCGCCCATGAAGGGGATGAAAGTTGAAAAAGTTTTTAAGTGTTGGAGAAATAGAAGCTCCACCCACGAAATGCGCCCTTGGCTTGAGGTGAGGGAGTTTAGAAAATTCCTAAGTTACAAAATAAAAGCTCACCTCATGAAATGCGCCCTCATCTTGAAGCTACCCCATCAAAATGCGCCCAAGGAAGATGTTGCTGGAGAAAATAATGCTAAGGCATGGAAAATAAAAGTTGAGGGTAGCAAATGCGCCCAACTTGAAGTAGAGGTGTGAAATATTTCTAAGGCATGAGATAGAAGTAGACCCCATCAAATGCGCCCTTGTGCTAGGAGTGGTTGGGCCGAAATATTTCTAAGGCATGAGAATGAAGCATGACACCTAAAATGCACCCTCAAGACAAGCAAGTAACTTCAAAAGTTTCTAAGGCAAAAAGAAAATGAAAGCAGGCCATCTAAAATGCGCCCAGGGAGATAAAGAGGAAATAGAGCCTTGAAATTCGTCTAAGGCATGAAATGAAAGTGCCACCTCTAGTTTGCGCCCATCAAGTAGAAGCTCTACATCTAAAATGCGCCCACCTTGGGGAAGTGCCTTGAAATTATTCTAAGGCATTGGAAATAAAAGTGGATGGGTGGAAATGCGCCCATGATGGAGAAGTAGGTAAAAAAATGCCTAAGTTCAAAATAAAAGCTCACAGTAGCAAATGCGCCCACCCCATGGATGAGATCTGAAAAATATGCTAAGGCATTCAAAATGAAAATTGAGGCTATGAAGTGCACCCATTTCCAGCTGGTGAAGAAAAATTTCTAAGGCACTAAAATCAAAGCTCCACCTATGAAATGTGCCCAACATTGTGAAGGGGGTTACATGAGAATTGGCTAACGCGTGGAAATAAAAAAAATATATACCAAGGGAAATATGCCAAGGAAGAAAATGTTAGAAATATTTTCTAAGTGAGATAAATATTGCACTGGAGAAAGTACGCCTTGATATGAATTGAAAATAATTTTCCAAAGGCATTCAAATGAAGTGGACACAGTGATGAAATTTTATTTCCAAGGCGAAAGCAACTGATATATTTTTCCATGGGTCAAATAAAAATTAAATGAACCCGTTTAAAATGCACCCATGGGTCGGGAAATTTTAAAATAAATTTCCTAAGGGAAATTTTAATATTTTCAGAGGAAATTCGTTTTGCCTAGATTATTTTCCTGACGGAAGTTAAATCTCAGAAGATGAGTTATTTCGAACAGGCAAGTGATTTTAAATCACTCGGAGTTAAATATTTTAAAGAGAAAATTTAAAATGTCTAAGGCAAATTTTATAAAATTGAGGATTTAAATGGCAGACATTTTAAAAGTTGGAAATGAATCTACAACTCCCACAATTTTTTTCGAATCAAATTTATTCAAACACTGCGAGATTTTAAAATGGAATTTTGAATCAAGTCAAGTGATTTTTTTTCTCGCGAGTTGTTTAAATCGCCAAGAGTTAACTGGCAGACTAAGAGGAAGAATTCGAATTTTTACAAGGAAGGAATCATTATTAATGGCAACTGCCATAATGACCGGCTAACGACTAGCCCACTACTGCGCTTGAATTAGAAGATTCCGAACGAAGAGAGTGGAAAATTGATGAAGGTGCTAAAAATAGCCCCAGCACTACTTAGCAGGATTCTCCGAGAAGAGTTATTTAAACAATCTCTTCTCTCATTTCTCCTCACAGTGTTTCGAAGTTGAAGTTGCTGAAGAAGTTCTTGAAGTATTTTCGAAGTTGTTGAGGAGAGAATTTCTTTGAGAGTTTATTTTATTTCGGAGTGTTGAGTTGCTGAAAGTGCGAAGTGCTGGAGAAATTTTCATTTGCCGAGACTCTTTCTTTCGAAAAGCTGAAAGTGTGTTGCTGCAATTTCGAAGTTGAAGGTTGAAGTTGTTTTTCGGAGTT
>VCHN02002592.1:0-16660 GCA_007115665.2 Sequoiadendron giganteum
TTTTCAGACCAGAATTTTTTTCCATTGGCGATTTAAACCTTTTTTCAAAGCAAAAAATATAATTTCATTGGCGAATAAAAAAGAATCTCAAAATAGTAAAAAAATCTAGTGGCGAAATAAACAGATATGCCAATGAAAAATCATAGGGGTTGTTCATTGAATGTTTGATGGACGACTGTAGTTGCATTCCGGAAGTAAATCTCTGAAGCACTAGACTTGTGATTTGAAACCTCTGGAATAACACTATAACCATTAGATGCAGACATGTGGCAAGATCAAGGCTCATCGCTCATCACTCATTCTGTCTTTTCAATGCCTCGACATTGTACATTTCATTTAATTGAAATTCTCATTCTTTTTGAAGAAAGTGTGGTTGTCGTACTGCTAGTGCAGGCAGTGGCGGCACCGGCGATTAGTGCCATATGTGATATTAACATCCAAAGAAATTTCTTGGAAAACTTATAGCTTTAATGAAACAAGATTTGTAATGATTTCATATTGTTTGAACTTTGAGTGATTTTGACAGCTTGTCAGCTTGAAGTAGAGTTCAAGTTGGCACGTAGCAAGACCTCAATCAAATTAGAAATTTTAATTATATAGGTTGGTAGCGGCACTAGTGGCCCATAAATAGGGATAGTGATTCAGTGATTAGAAGATAGTGCCATAAGGGTTTTTATTTTCTAGGGTTAATAAGGATTCATGAAGAAGATGATGCAATATTGGGGATACTGTAAATTCTCCTACCTACAGTTATGTAGTTACAGTGTAATCAATAAAAGACGGATTTCCTTCAAGTTCAGAATGGGTGGAATTGGAAAGAAGTTGATTTGGTTAACCTGAATTTTTAGATGGGCTTTGAACCAGGATGAGGAGCTCTGATGGAGATAAGTGTTATCCCAATGCATAGAGGTTGTAGGTAAAAGATGGGAGCAGATTTTCTTCTTCTCCTGTATTCTAACAGCTCCCATTTCCCCAGCATGGCTCTGGTTCTCAAAGGGGATAAGTACATTTTGTATCTTCACAGCTCCCATTTCCCTAGGACTGATTGGAACCCCCTTTCCCCAGCATGCTTGGAAAATCCACTAGAAAAAGCTTGGAATCATGAATTTATTTTCAGAGCCACATTTGTATTACGTTGTCACAAGCAGGCGCTTGGAATCATGTATTTATTTTTAGAGTTTTAGTTACATGTGTAGTAAGTTTTCGGCAGCAAAGCTTAAAAATTGGAATCAATTTGTAATCCATTGTAAAGAGCAACAACTTGGAATAAATTATTAAATTTTGTCTATGTAAAGTACTAAAGTGACACACTGACATATGTTATTTATACAAAACAGGAGCTACAATGTTACTCCTCTGTAAAAAGATATGTAATAATGTGACATTGAAATTCAATTGCAATAAAATAAATGGTTGTGTTGTGTTATTCTTGATTCATTGAATCTTCGTTATTCATTTACGCTTAAGAGTAACGAGTTGTTTTCTGAGTTTGGAACTTCAGTGTCTATTAATAATTTAATATATTCAAATCAATTTTTTTTATTTTGATAAATTAAGTAATATACTTTATGCAATATGCACTTGATAATTCATGGTTATATCGGGCCATCGGGGGAATGCAATCATTCGTTCCACCGATGTTTATGTGTTACAACGATGTGCTTACTTTTTTTGACTCTATCGGTATATTGGGGAGTGCACCTTATGAGTTATGAGTCTTCCATCGGGCCATTGGTGGGGCTTTGATGGGGGTTCCACCGATAAAGCATTATTAGGCCGATGCCTATGGTATTGACTTTAAAACACATGTGTCATGTTTATTTTTTTAAGTTAATATCATAAATTACTCAAGTTTCAACCGTTGGATGAACATTTGATGTATGGTTGTAGTTGCATTCCGTAATGAAATGCACAGAGCGATGGGCTTTCCAACTTAAACCTCCGAAATTACCCTATAACCGTTAGATTTAGAAAGATCAATGGTTAAGATTAAGAATTTGCAACTTGTAGACCTAAGATGTGTCATTCACTTTAATGTTCCAATTTCAATAAACAAAGCATTTAAAGCATTTTGTACTGCTAACTGCTAACTGCTAAGTGTCAACTCAAACTGTCAAGTGATTAATGTTTATTTTTAAAGTTAATATTAAATTCATATAGAAAATAAATCTTGTTAAAATATTCAAAAAGTTAAAAAACAATTATATTCTATTTTGAAAAGATTTTGTATTAATATATATTTTTATAATAAACATTATAAATTATATATATTAATATAAAGCAATGATAACTATTAGTAAAAATGTTAAAATCTTAAATTTATTGTTAAAAATATTTAAAAAATTAGAAAGAACTATATTTAATCTTGAAAAATTCTATTTTGAATAGATTTTGAATTAATAAATATATTTATAATAAATCATATATATTAATATAAAGTAAAATTAGAAAGAATTATTTTAATTTTAAACTAATTTAAATTTTTATTATAAACATTATATATATTACAATAAATTTTTACAGTTTAATAATAATTTTAAGTGTCATATTTACGGTTATATAAAAATAAAGAAAGTCAAATGATACAGTCTGATAAATTTTTAGGTTGTAATATACGGTCCGAAATGCAAAAAACGGTCAAGTAGACCATCAAATTCCAGGCTTGTTCCCAACTTAAACCTCTGGAATCACCCTATAACCATTAGATTTAGAAAGATCAATGGTTAAGATTAAGATTTTGCAACTTGTAGACCTAAGACATGTCATTCACTTTAGTCTTTAATATTCCAATTTCAAGAAACAAAGCATTTAAAGCACTTTGTACTGCTAAGTGTCAACTCAAATTGTCAAGTGATTAATGTTTATTTTTAAAGTTAATATCATAATTCATAAATTACTCAAGTTTCAACCGTTGGATGAACATTTCATGTATGGTTGTAGTTGCATTTCGTAATGAAATGCACAGAGTGATGGGCTTCCCAACTAAAACCTCTGGAATCACCCTATAACCGTTAGATTTTAAAATATCAACAGTTAAGATTAAGAATTTGCAACTTGTAGACCTAAGACATGTCATTCACTTTTGTCTTTAATGTTCCAATTTCGAGAAACAAAGCATTTAAAGCACTTTGTACTGCTAACTGCTAAGTGTCAAATCAAACTATCAAGTGATTAATGTTTATTTTTAAAGTTAATATCATAATTCATAAATTACTCAAGTTTCAACCGTTGGATGAACATTTGATGTATGGTTGTAGTTACATTCTGTAACGAAATGCATAGGGTGATGGGCTTCCCAACTTAAACCTCTGGAATCACCCTATAACCGTTAGATTTAGAAAGATCAACGGTTAAGAATTTGCAACTTGTAGTCTTGTAGACTTGTAGACCTAACTCCTAAGACGTGTCATTCAGTTTAACATTCCAATTACGAGAAAAAAAGCATTTAAGTGACTTTGCACTTTCAAATTGTACAGTGATTTTTAAAGTCTTCACTCTTTAGATTGCTCATTGCAGTGCACCACCCTGTTTTGGATTCCACGGTTTCACTTCCAACAACGCCATTCCAATTTTCAAGAGTCGGGACTCAGAATCTAGGTAAGTGAAAGAATTCCTGTGGCTACATTTCATCGTTTGACATTTCTTAAATTCTTATTTTGTCAAAGTTTCAAGTTTGGGTTTAGAGACTCAAGAATTCGTTAAAATTAAGGACTAATAGGTAGTACTTATTAGGGAATTCTAATTTCATGATTTCATATTTGTATAAGCATGTCTACCACCAATACCACTAGACTTAGAGCAACGTCTGATAAAAAAATGCATTATGCAGAATTGCTTAAAACCCCAGGTTTCACCGATGGGTACCATGATATTTATGATCCTAAAATCTATGGTAGGCGTACCTCAGAACTTATATTTACATCTCAAAGTAAGGCTGCAAAGCAAAATCAATTTTATAGTATCAGTGCACTGTGGGTAACTGGATTAGGGCGCATGATCTTACATAAAGTTTTCCCTTGCCCAGAATTTATCATGGTTTGTGCCGAAAATTATGATGATAAGAAAAGAGCAATTGTTAATAAAGATAACCAAGAATAATTTTTATCCATTAATGTAGAAGAACTTGGAAAAGTGTTGGGGTTTACAACCGAAGAATTTGGAAACCACCACATTGAGATAGAAAAGCTTGCTAGTGATTATGAAGCAGTGAAAGAAAGGCTGAAAAATGATTTCTTAAATACAATAGTTATGGATAGAAACAAATTGAAAGGTGATCATAAGCCTCCTTATAATTTGGATATTTTTAAACCATGGGTTCGGGATACTATTTCCATGTTAGCATTTTGCCTCGATCGGGATAGCAATTTGGAAGTGGGTGCAAGCCTCCTTGAAATGATATATAATATCCATTATGCTGGTGAACATGTCAAATATAATTATACTCAACACATTGTAGAATCCATGCATAAACAATTTGTAATGATTAAAGTAGGTTCCACGAAGACATTTAGGTTCACAACCTACTTGTGCTATCTTTTTCTATTCAAATTTAGAGGAATGTTTCAGACCAGCAAGCTTCAGATTCAGCCCTATAGTAATGCAGAGGAAAAAAAATTGGCTCTAGTATATGAATGGACCACTGAGATAAGGATGCATGATTCTCGAAGGAACTATAGTCATTTTGTAGACTAATTTTTGGCTCCATTTCATCAAGTAATTACAAATACTCCAATGCCTAGATTGCCTATGTCATGTAGAAATTGCATGCAACTAGGAAAAGAAATACAATTGGTTGATTGGTACTTAATGGAAGAATATACTATGCTAAGATTTTATGGATCGGGAGTACAGCCATACAAACTTCCAATACATGTGACAAAAAGGGTTTTTGCATTGGAATATGTAAGGCAGGTGCAGAGTGCTGATGAACTACACTTTCTCAGTCAGCAAAAGAAGACCTTATTTCCTTCTTTACCTTTTTCATGTGGAGGGTTCACATTCGAGAGAAAAGCATTTAGTGTGGCACATAATCTTTTGATTTTTTTTGCATTTGATGCTATCTGTCACTAGCAGTATGATCCATGTGACATCATTAAATCAATGATTGTGGCCAATAGGAATGCTGTAAATAGAATTCAACATTAAAGTAAACCCTTGCTTGAAAACTTGAGAAACAAGGATTCTTGGGATGAGGTCAAAATAGCAATGGAGAAAAGTGTTGCTAAGAATGGTATTTCTTTTGAACAATTGTCAGCAGAAATTATGGCATTGCACCAAAAGACAATGAAGACATACAACAATTTTTATGAAAAAGTGATAAACCATCTAGTAGAGTAAAAATTCCAGGTTCTCTGGAGAAGGAATTTATAGATACAAATTGGTCACGATCAAAAATTATTGCCTTTTGATCTATGAGGAAGGACCTAGGTGATCCAAGAGCTCTTGCAGAGTATGATGCTAATGAAGAAGATAAAGAGTTTAGCAAATTGTGGAATATAGAGCATCCTGATGAACGTGATGAATCTGATGATGATATTGATAGGGAAGAAGAAGAACAAATCCATGCCAATTACAAACCTGGTTTAAGTGAGGCCGCAAAAGAAGAATATGCTTCAACATATACTGCAGAAGTAGCCATACTTGAAAAAATTGGTTATGAAGGTGGTCCTTTGGGGTCCAAAGAACAAGGCCCTTGGACAATACAAAGTGTTGAGCATAGAAAAATAGTTTATAAATTTTGCCTTGGCTTGGAGGTGAAAACGTAGACCAAGGGGATACAAGACAAACTCAATTTGTTAGAGCTTCTAGTCCTCATCCTCATGGTCAGATACAATCACAACTAGGACATGCCCTTGGTGGATAGCTTAGTGCAACTGGGAGTGCCATTGGTGGTGATGGTATGGGTAGTAGTACTAGTAGTGGTCAACATGTGCTACAATGACAAATTACACACAATACTAAGAGGAAAACAAAAAAAGATACCACAGAAACACCAGGTGATCAAGGTAATCAAAAGAGGCAAAGGATTTTGATAGGTCCAAGTCACACTATCAGTGGATCCACCAATACCACAAAGGATTTATTTCCATACACTCCCACAAATCCTGTTAGTTTGGGTGTGACATCATTAGAAACTGCAAGTACTCCTATTCCTTTGCCATTCAAGCATTCCATTGTTCCTGCCTCCCTAGGTTATGATTTCATTGAAGAGTTGAAAAGTAAATCAGACTTGAATAAAAAAGAAAAGAAGCAACTGATGGAGAGTGCATCTGTTGTAACTTCATAGACTGGAACAACCATGGTATTACCCACATTTGACACAAATAAAGAAATCATGGAGTACACAATTGTTGTTCCCATAGTTCAAAACAAACCAACAAATCAGATGGATCGATCTGAATACCAGGTAACAAATTTTCAGTTGGATTTTTCTGGCCTGAAAAATACTGACAAAATTAATGTATCAAAGAAGAACAATGAATTGGTGTACATATCATTGCTAAAGAAAGATAGAGAGAAGAAAAGATTGCAGACCCAGAAAGAAAAGTTACAAGTACACCTAGCAAGTGAGAAAGCAAAGAGGAAAGCAGTAGATAACAAGAGCAATGAATTAGAAAAAAGAATAATTAAATATGCCTCTACATCAACAAGCAAAGAGGATAAATCAAATGAGAGAGAAGTGAATGACCTGAAGCGAAGGCTAGATGAGAGCAACAAGAAATATGATGAGGAAAAATCCATTTCAGAAAAATTAAGAGTAAGCATTGTGAATGGAAATGCAGAGTGGGAACAAAAATTGGAGAAACAAAGAAAAACAAATGAAAGATTGGAGACAAAGCTGACAGAAGCAAAAGAAGAAATTAAGTCTTCTCAAAATAAGTTATCTCTATTTTGTAGAGATACAGTGAAGCATATGAAACAAAAGATCTGGGATGAAATAATGCAGAGGTTTGATCATTTTTATGACATGTTTCAATTATTGATGCTATCAGACAACATTATAAGAAGCTCAGCAAATATTTAGTGGACAACAAAAAGGTGTTGGAATTAGAGAAATATGCAAATGAAGCTCTACAAACAGTCTACAAAGCCAGTGACAATGATCTGAAATCAAAAGGGATTACTAATCAGATTGAAACCTCAATGAAGTTGTCATCTATCATTGAAAATTGTTTGAGAATTTCTGGAACAAAGGAATATTTGCATTTGGTTGTAGACAAGATGAACGTGGTGGATGAAAAGGTAAGGAACTTCATAGAGCTTGGTTTTCCAGAGGCTTTTGACACAAATGAGTGATTCATTGGAAAGGATGGTTTTAGAAACAAGATGGAAGGTGCAAGGAAGATTGATTTGGACTAGTTTCCTCATAACCAAGATGTGAACTATTTGGATTCCATCATAACACTAATAACCTTGAATGCAAAATTGACTGAAGAATTCAAGACAGGTTCCATTTCCAATTACAATCATGAAATGTTAACAAAACTTCAAGTCAAACAACATCAGTTAGAGAAAATGGAAATTCCACCACCTGAAGAGTGGAAGTTGCTAGAAAAGTTGATACAGTGACTTGATTTATTATTTTCAATCTTTGATAATATGAGTTTCGAAGTTCCAACTCAGCTCTATGCAGACTTGTCTTTGGGAATTGGCAATATTTTGCATTGCCAATGCCAATATGTACTCCTTCATGTGAAATTCAATTAAAAAGCTCAAATTAAAACTTCAGTAATGTGATGATGTTCAATTATCTAGATTTTGTATTATTTATTTTATCATTTGAACTAGTGATGAACTATTAGCTCATTATATTTACTTCTTAGTAGAGATTCCAAGTTATGGATGTTGAACTGTTAGCTCATTATATTTACTTCTTGGTAGAGCTTCTAAGTTATGGATGTTGAACTGTTAGCTTCTATTATGTTTTGACTAAAAATCTTGATCAGTATCCACCAACTTACACCTCACCCACATCCCACATACTGCAAAAATACACTACATTTGATTTTATGGTTAGCACAAATTATAGAGATTTATGTGACAAGATCCATTTTGTGGCCCACATTACTACTTGATCAATGATCATGTCCATAAATAAATCTAAAACCCCATGGTCACAACCCCTATTTCTGAAGAATTCAAATTCAATGTACTGACAAATTAATTGTACTTCCACACACTCAATTTGAATAACATAAACAACCACTTTGGAGACAGCCAAATAAGTTAATAACTTATAAGCATATGAATCCACAACAGTTGAACACTCAAAAGAAAATCAGTATATATGTGTAACCTTCTCCATTGTATTGATCTTCAAAGTTCAAATGATATGCATTATAAAAATAGTTTATGATATGAGATGGATGGGCGAATTGGTGCAATCTATTATCTATCTTCTTACTATTTTCTACTCTAAAGTCTAATTAAAAATGATGTGATGACCCATTGATCTCCTATTGGGGTCTTGATCTCTCTTATATATGAGAGGCAACAAGCTACAAACCCCTTGCAAAAAGTCATGATGTTTTGACAACTAAACATAACTCAAATTATAAATAAAACAATGTCGCAGATGAATGCATTGATCCGTTAATCTCCAAGTAGAATCCCATGATCACTAACCACCTAAGATCTATTTAAGGCTTCTACTCCATGATAGGGCACTCATCATGCTTTCGGCTGGCGTTCTTCCTCTAAATCTAATGGTTGTCCCATTGGATCTGATTCTGACACATCTACAGTTTGGCTAATAAACATATTGACTGCAAAGAGGTGATGGATGTACTCCTGTTCAGCATAGGTGTCCACGTTAGAGATCTCCTCTTCCATATCATATTCCATAGACATTATTTTTTTGAGTTGCTTATGAGTGTTTTGTAAAACCATAACCTCGTCATTTATTTCTTGCAATGCAATAGTCAGAAGCCCAACAAGCTCTTCCTTCCAATCATCATATTCTCGCGGATTTCCAATGCCAAAATGAAGTGTCGGGAGTGGGACTGAATCAAAGTAGTCAAAATATTCCCTAAGCCTGTTATGATATCCATTATGTGATTCTACCAACTTGTTATATGTCAGCAATATTTGTCCTTTCATGACATTCTTATCTAGGAGCTCCTTTTTTTTCTCCATCATTCTAGGTTGCAATTGTTCATTCTCCACCAATGCAATGTGTGTCTGTTTGAATACTTCCCAATATTCAATAGCACATTTCATCATTTTATTGAACCTTTCTTTTATCATTTCAGATACAGTGTTATATTTGATGGTTTTCACTTCTTTCTCCAATTCTTTGCATTTCCCCTGGGATTTCAGATGGCAATTCTTCCAGTAGGCTGCATCAGCCAATGCATCAAGCACTCTCTTATCTTTTTCAAGCCATGGGGAGTACAACTCTAATGTGGAGGAGGAAGATGTTTTTTCTTGCTGATTTACTAGCTCCTTCTTTAGTTTGTCATTTTCCTTAATCAGTTTATCGATTTGTGCTTGGGTAAATTTTTCCACATTTATGTTCAATTCTACTGTCTCGATAGGGTTGGTATCCACTACTCATTGAACCAAGAGATGACCAAACACTTGGTTTGGATTACTAATTATAGCAGGTCTTTTATCATGGGGATACAGTGACCAAATAAGCAAGGTGGCTTCGTCTGGGTTGTACCCAGATCCTGAATACATTTTGTCACTTGCTTCTTCTGTTAAGTTCATTGTTGTATCTCCTCTTTTTCTGAAGCTATCAAATACAATTGAAGAGCTAATATCCCACCCTGGCAGGAGCAACACTCCAGCTTCTTGAAGCAATTCCCTACCTCTTTCAGGAGTGATGGACTCCATTTCCTTTTCTCCCTCCCTTTTCAATTCCTCCAGAGCGGTTGCCTCATGTTCAGGAGTGATATCCTGTATCTGTTGTCTCATTTTTCTACCTTTATATTCATAAACAAATGATTTAAATTCAGAAGATTTAACAAAATCACAATCAGAAATAAATTGTTGTCTAGCCATGACCCTCACATCATCAGATAGTTCATTTGATGCCTCAAATCTTACAATATTTTGCTCCTGAGGGGGATCGTACTGTGCAATCACAGGAGCACTGATTTGTTTGACCTGCTCACCCTCTTCATCACTCTGCTCTTCTTCACTTATATCAGTATCTATAGAAAAACATACCTCAGGAGTAGGCTGTGAAGGTATGTAATCCAAGGGCTCTATGTCTTCATCTTGTACTCCTGAATAGGTTGCATGAGGTGCATCAAAAACAACTGGGGGAACATCCTTTACCAGTTCATTGACATGAGTGATGAGTTGCTCAATTCTTGTTAAAGGATCCTGTATCTCACCAAATGCCTTTGAATAAGATGGGACATTTTTCCTCTTCCATTCCTCTGCAAGCATAATCTTGTTATAGGTGGCCATTCTTTCCTTGGTGGAAGTCTCATCATGGTTTCTTATGACATCTTTGATTGAGAACAAATGTGCATAACCTGATAGCCCCTGCGATAATCTCACCTTGTGAATAAACCCTTTTGCATCAAATTGTTTCCTTACATCACCTAGAGGTAGGTTGTATTGTGCTAATTTACCATCAATTTCTCCATATCCTTCATTGGAAACCACTGTAAAGTCTCCAAAACATAAGGTGTTGGGCATAATTGATTGTTTGCTATGTCCTTTGAGGTGTTTGGAATTATATTTTTCTAATTGCCTCACAATTTCTAAATAAGCAATTCAGTCAGGAACTACTCATCGCATCAAGCATGGAGCCCCTTTGAACCCATAAACCCTTATCACTATACAATCAAGGAAAGCATACTAGTCTCTCGAGTTATGATTCACTTTATTTCTTTGGTCATTTTCCTTTGGTCTTAGAAATCTTTGTACTTCTGGGGATAGGCTATAATTGCATGGATACCCCAACAACTTCATCAATGGTTTTACAAAAAATTCTTCAAAATAAAGGTAATGAGACCTACCAAATCGGTTGTCCCACAATGAGGTCCACATTTGTACAGGTTTAAAATCTCCATTTTCATTTGTATCTTTTATCCTTAATTCTTCACTCCAGACCCCTCTGACTTGTCCCTCGTACAATAGCAAATGCATAAGCAAAGAATAGTGTTCAAAATTAATATTATCACTATTATTTTTAATCTTTTCGAGCCCTCGATGTAGGGCATTGGCCAAGTAGCTAGCATAATCAAATGGCCTAGCATCCTTGCTTTGTATGTCTGCAGCTAAGACCATTGGGGCAATCAACATGAGAGGCGGAACCTCTACTCCCAAAACCTGACCAGCTGAATAATAGGTGTATCAGAAATACTCTTCGAACAAATCTTCATGGAAAGGAGGGTTTTCATTGCTAGAGAACCTCCTGAGTTGGCCTCCATCATCCTTGGGCCTATGCAAAGGTAATTTCCATCTCTTATAGCTGGTATCCATGTGGCGATACTTTGTCAAGAGATCTTTGAGCGTGAATGATAAATTTAGTGAACACTCTAACTGAAAGACATTAGAAATGAGATCCCTAGAAATAACAAGCATGTCACCCCCGCCATGTGACTGAATAGTTCTTTTCTTGGGGTCATATCTAATAGCAAGAGCTTTAATTAGCTCTGCATTCACAAACACATTGGGCACCACAAGTCTTCCCAGGTTCAACCTCCATGGATTGCAGACTGGTTGGAACCTAAATTGTTTTTTGTAATGGTACATGAAGAGGTCGTACCCTCGTTGTAGTGTCCAAATATCCCCTAAGCCCTTATGTTTGTCCCATAATCGATCCATGGAAGGATTCATTTGAGCACTCCTCTTGGGTCTTGGCCCCGACCCAGGACATTGATCTATCAGGTCTTCATTTAGGAGTCTCTTAGGCTTTTCGGTTTTCTATTTTTTAGCTTTGGGTTTGTTTGTACTCTCTTCCATTATTTAAATCTTAAGCTTTTGAGTAAAATAGCTTCTCAGCTGGGTTTGAAAGTGAAGTACTTACGTGAGTCTCATCGAGTCGCCTCCACAGTCCACCAGTCTTTGCTACATCAGAACTCCAAGTTTTTACCTTTTTGCTTTTTCCCTAAGCAAAATCTTCCAAGATTTTGTAACAACTATGTGATCAACTTGTGATATAATTCACTTCATTTCTGGTTCATAAATGCATCGCAGCACGACTGCACGATGCCCCGAGATGTCACATCAGTCTTTCACTGATAGCCACCCTCTCCACCGATGGACACCTATCCTTCGTTCTATCAGTGGGATGCTAGATAATGTTTCCCCGATGCACCATAGTTCCCCCGATATACTTTATGTATTCGATAATTCATGCCCGTGGGCCATGGTTATAATTCATGGTTACTTTTGTTGACAACTTGACTCTATCGGTATATCGGGAGAGCACCTTAGGAGTCAGCCCGATAGAGTATTCTTACACCGATACTAGGTTGGGAGCTATTTTTATCGGGCCATCAACGAAATTGTGATGGGGGTTCCGTCGATGAAGCATTGTTAGGCCGATGGTATTGAATTTTGTTAGGAATGGGGGAAGGACTACGTCACTACGAAATTTCAAATTTTGTTTAATATTTATGGATGCAATGTGAATGTAGGCTATAATATGGATCTTGTCACACAAATTTCTACAATTTGCATTGTTCATAAAATCAAAGTGTGGTATATTTTTGTGATTATTGATAAAATAAGATAATTCATGGCCATGGTCATAAATTATAATTCATGGTTACTTTTGTTGACAACTTGACTCTATCGGTATATCAGGAGAGCACCTTAGGAGTCGGCCCGATAGAGTATTGTTACACCGATACTAGGTTGTGAGCTATTTTTATCGGGCCATTGGCGGGATTGTGATGGGGGTTCTATTGATGAAGCATTGTTAGGCCAATGGTATTGAATTTTTTTAGGAATGGGGGAAGGACTACGTCACTACGGAATTTTAAATTTTGTTTAATATTTATGGATGCACTGTGAATGTAGGCTATAATATGGATCTTGTCACACAAATTTCTACAATTTGCATTGTTCATAAAATCAAAGTGTGGTATATTTTTGTGATTATTGATAAAATAAGATAATTCATGCCCATGGTCATAAATTATAATTCATGGTTACTTTTGTTGACAACTTGACTCTATTGGTATATCGGGAGAGCACCTTAGGAGTCAGCCCAATAGAGTATTGTTACACCGATACTAGGTTGTGAGCTATTTTCATCGGGCCATCGGCGGGACTGTGATGGGGGTTCCGCCGATGAAGCATTGTTAGGCCGATGGTATTGAATTTTATATAATTTATAAAATATCATCAACTACAGTTTGACTTTGGCATATGTATTATGATTCATGAAGTGCAATATAATATAAAATATCATGGAGACTTGGAGTGCAATATAAAATAAAATATTCTAAACTTGAAGTGCAATGATTCACAATTTATTTGAATACAATATAAAAAATCATCAACTACAGTTTGGAATATGATTCATTCTGACATGCAGTGCTTGAGTGCAATATAAAATAAGATATCATGAAGTGCAATGATTCACAATTTCAATGTTCATTGAATACAATATAAAATATCATTAGACATCAACTACAGTTTGGACTTTGGAACAATGGAAACTGATTCATGAAGTGCAATAAAAATACCTAAAACTTGCTAATTATCTTCCATTTCCCAAACAAAGTCAGGGTCTTCAAACTGATGCTCATTTTTCGATAAAGTAAAAGAGTCATCTTGATTTTGAGACTACTCTGCACTTTCTTCGGCCTGTGTCTCAAATTCAACATTCATTGTTTGATTTGTGTCAATTTCAATATCATTGTCATCTGTCCCAGGCCCAGTCCCATTGCCACTACCACCAGTACCGACAACTATTGGAATTGGAGAGCCTGTGTTGCACAACCCAGTCCCTCTTGTTTCACATGTGGACCTCCAGATTGCGAGTGCCCTTTCAAAAGGGAAAATTTTGACATTATACGCAGTTCCTTTCATCCTCAAGCAATTTTCCAAATTCTTGTCCAGTTTGTTTCTTAACTTTGATTTCAAAAACCCCAATGTACTGAAAACTCTCTCATCCTCCACTGACCCCAATATCATTGTTTGACATAAATCAACAAGTTTGAAATATTTTGACATCGAACCACGCAATATTTCACTCTGACCTAAGCTTGACCAGACCTTTTTTATTGATCTTGGTTCAAAGGCCTTCTCCTTGCCCATGGATTTATACTGCTCCCTCATAGCTGTTGCAAAAATCCGAGATTGCTTTCTAAGCTTTTTTTCATCTAAAATTCCTTCTATTATTTGTTCATTGTATGTTACCTTTTCTGAAAACTGTTCAATCAAGATTTTTACTTGATCATGAAAATATTTTGGGTTATCTCGGTTTACCCAAAATTGAGGATACACAATACCCATGGCTTCAAGTATTTCATGTCGAGGGAATCTTTCACGAATCTCCGAGGAAAGAGATTTTGCAATTTCCTTCAAATTATCACTAACAGATTTAACAATGCCGTTAAAATATTCCTCGTTAATAGGTACTTCTTTTCTAGAGCACCTGGGTGTCTTACAATGGTACATTGGTATCTCATATCCAAGTACACAAATACATAAGTGCCCGCTTGCATTAAACTGTAAATAATTATCAGGATTATTCAAATCAGTAATTTTTTGCCACATCAGATAATTTGTGCCTTCTTGTGTTAGATCTAGATATAGATGATCGAGGGCCAAGCATGTAAGTTTACGTAGATTGGCATATTCATAAATATACATAGTTCTGTCTTGGGCTTTCTTCACAAGATTGTTCATCTCATCTAGCATGGGGAGAAGACTAGCTAAAGTCAAGAGTGTCTCTATATCGCTTAACCTATGTAAGAGGTCAAGAGCTTTGTCTACTGTGTTGCAATACTCGTACATCACTCCAATCAAGGATTGATATTCTGAAAGAACTTGTTGCCCTGGTCCATGCAGGGAGATCCATCTAGTATCGACATCCTTAAGAATCTTATTTCTAGGTGTTATTCCCTCAGAAAAATGTTGAAATTTAAGGAAACGTTTGGGACTTTGGCAGAAGTATGCGTGGATCTCGCGAACTAGATTTTCAACTTTTGATACTGTAGGAAACTTGCTAACAATTTTGAATGCTAAATTCATTTTGTGGGTGATGCAGTGAATGCCAAACATTTATGGTGCACAAGTAGTTTTTAACTTTGTGCAAAGATCACTCCTTTGACCTTGCACCACTGCAGCCCCATCAACTCCTACACACACCAACTTTTTGGCAATTCTCAACTCATCCATATCTGTAATTTTATTCAAAGATTTCTTGACTAGTTCAAATAGATTTTGCGATGTTGAATTGTCCTTCATTTTATGAACACAAAGAAGATGAGCTTGGTGAACATGTTGTTCTACAGTATACAAATGCATACAAACCCAAGAAGTATTGTCTACTACAGTAACTTCATCTAAAGATAATGCAATGAAATTTGAATCTTTTAATTTCTCCTTTAAATCTTGCTTTTCCACTGCAGCAAGACAGTTTTCCCATTCCCATCCAGCGTTTATTGACCAATGTGAGAAGGGAAAGTGGGGAACACTCAAATAAGATAATAAATCAAAATATTCTGGGTAGTCTATCATAGGATGCCCCCTAGACAAAATATGAAAAACAACACTCATTTGAACAATTTTTGACAGATTTGCTACTGCCATGGCTTTTCCAAAATGACCCTCAAGTGTACATTCATATTTTTTAATCTTTGAAATTCTATGGTTATGCTCTCCATAATCTATGGCATACTTAACATGAAGACATTCTTCCTTTGATTTCCATCGTACAACTAATTGCTCCTTTCCATCTATGATTTTTTTTTCGTAAACTTTGCCGATATGCTTTTCTATAGTGTCAAGCTTTAGCCGCATCATCTTGTCTCTTCCACATTTCCAAATACAAATCTTACATTTGGCCTCTATTGCCTTTTCAATATCGTTTTCATTTGATACACCCACTGCTTCAAAGAATATGTACTTCGACAACCAACCAATTTGAAAATCCCTTGTCATTTCCCACTCTCGCCCCAATTTTGCTTTGCCTTTTCTTTTCTTGCTACCAACATCATCCTCATCCAAGTCAATTATCTCATTCTGGCTATCTAGGGTATCCCTTGGAACATCTTCTATAGTATTGCCATCCTCATTTGATACATTTTGATTTAACACAATGACAATCTCACCTTGACCTTCCTGTGGCGGTGAGGTATTGTCATTGCCATATTCAATAATATTTGGTGGAAGAGTCGATGGTGTAGCTCCACCTTGATTTGATGGATTAGAAGCTTTGCCAATTCCAAAGTAAGACTGTATGGTACCTCCACGTTTTGGGCATTTTGATGGCCTCCTAGTCTCTTCATTACCCTCAGGAGTCTTACCCGTGTAGTTGTTGCTCAACATATTGATATCTCACTTCGAATAAAAGCTAGAAAAAAATGTCTTCTTGTTTAAGAAGGACAAATCGATAGAGAATATAGATCCCATTCCCTACTCAAAATCATGTTTAAGACTGAAGCAAGAATGGAAAAAAGATAAATAAATCTTATTATTATAACTAATAACTAATAACAATATGAAGAAATGATCACTC
>VCHN02003020.1:0-15251 GCA_007115665.2 Sequoiadendron giganteum
CCCTTAAACCCTAATCCCTCAACCCCTATACTCTCTTAATCCCTTAGTCCTTGACCCTCAACCATAAACCCTTCAACCCTAATCCCTCTACCCGTATACCCTATTAATCCTTGAACCCTCAACCCTCAACCCTTAAACCCTAATCCTTGAACCCTCAACCCTCAACCCTTAAACCCTAATCCCTCAACCCCTATACCCTATTAATCCCTCAACCCTCAACCTTCAACCCTTCAACCCTAATCCCTCAACCCCTATACCCTCTTAATCCTTGAACCCTGAACCCTAAACCCTTAAGCCTAATCCCTCCAACCCTATACCCCTCTTAATCCTTGAACCCTCAACCCTTAAACCCTAATCCCTCAACCCCTCAACCCTCTTAATCCCTCAATCCTCAACCCTCAATCCTTAAACCCTAATCCTTGAACCCCTATACCCTCTAAATCCCTCAATGCTCAACCCTCAACCCTTCAGCCCTAATCCCTCTACCCCTATACCCTATTAATCCCTCAACCCTCAACGCTCAAACCTCAACCCTTCAACCCTAATCCCTCTACCCCTATACCCTCTTAATCCCTCAACCTTGAACCCTCAACCCTTAAACCCTAATCCCTCAACCCCTATACCCTCTTAATCCCCCAACCCTCAACCCAATACTCTCTACCCTAAACCCTAATCCCTCAACCCTAATTCCTCAACCCTCATACCGTGAAATCACAGAAAACTCTCTAACCTAATCCCTAAACCCTCAACCCTTAATCTCTCAACCCCTATAACCTATACCCTATTTATTGGACCCTCAACCCTAATCCCTTGACTCTATACCTTAAACCCTTAATCTTCAACCCTCAACCCTTAAACCCTCTACCCTCTACCCTTTACCCTATACATTGAACCCTCAACCCTCAACCAAGTAAACCCTTAACCCTAAACCCTTAACCCCAAACCCTTCAACCCTAAACCCTTAAACATTCTACCCTATACCCTCAACCAAATACCCTCTACCATTGACCCTATTCCCTCAACCCTCAGACCTTAAACCGTAATACCATAGAAACCATCAACCCTCAACCCTATACCCTCAACCTCTACCACTTTCTTCCTATCTATACATATCACCTCTCCCTCCTTCCCTCCCTCCTACCCTCTCTAATTGTCTCTATATACCATCTCCCTCTTTCTATGTACCTCTCATTCAATCAATCCCTACCACCCTCTCTCACTCCCTCTATCCATATCTCTTTATGTCCCTCCCACTCTATCCCACTCTCTCCTCCCACTACCTCTCTCTCCCTCTCTCTCATGTCTCTCCCTCCCACCCCTCTCTCTCTCTCTCAGGTATCTCCCTCTGGAAACCTACCTAGGTAACTCTCTCTTTTTCTCTCTCCCCTCTCTCTATCTATCCCTCCCACCCTACCTAGATAAGTCCCTCTCACTCCACCCCCTCTTTCTCTACCTCTATCAGGTCACTCCCTCCCACACCCTCTCCCTCTCTCAGGTCTCTCACTCACACTCCCTCTCTCTCCCACTCCATCTCTCTCACACTCTATCTCACTACCTATCTCTCAAGTCTCTCCCTCTCACCCCATTCACACTCTCAATTCTCTCCCTTTGGAACCCTACCTACATAACTCTCTCTTTCTCTATGTCTCTCTCTATCCCATGTCTCTCTCTGTCCCTCTCTCAATTATCTCTCTCCCACCACCCCTCTCTCTCTCTCCCTCCCTCTATCCCTCCCACCCTACCTAGCTAAGTCCCTCTCACTCCAAACCCTTCTCTCCCACTCCCTCTCTCTTAAACTCTCACTTACACCCCCTCTCCATCTCTCCAGAATCCCTTCGTCTAAAGACCTACATAAATACATACATACAAGCATAATACATATGTATATATAATCTTACATCCATACAAGCATACATACATACATGTGTAGATACAATCTTACATACATACAGACATACATACAATATATATGCATTGATACATACAAGAATACATACATACATACATGACATACAAGCATACATGTACATAAAAAAATACAAATATATCAACATGCATTCAATATATTGGAATTTAACATAAAGGAAGGCATAATGTGAGCACGTTATAATGCGCTCGTGTTATCTCTTAGTTGAAATGTTTCCCGTAGAAACAAAAACCATGTCAAAATTGAGATATAACGTGAGTGCGTTATAGCAAGCTCATGTTATATATTTCTTTGGGAATTCCCAAGCCTTAGGCTTCGTATTTGACTTGGAATACCAACCCAAAGGCTTGGAGGGCATTCCCAACGACCAGAGACGTGTTTTTAAAAAATCTACCATATTTCACATAATCGAGTTCGTGCTCATCGTCGGGATTAGACGTGGTTCAATATCAAAAAAATTGAACACATGGGTAATGTTGGGTTCTCTCTTAGCTATCCAATGATGTAATTTTTTCACTTTCTAAAAATGTTAAGCCTTTCATCCATAATTTATTTTATGTGTCTTTTTTTTGCCAAAAAGTAGTGTTTGGTATTTTTTTCGTTATAAATTAACCATTCACCAATTTTTGAAATAAATTACATTCTTAGAAACTAGACTCCTCCATTCTAAAAATTTAAAAAAAAAAAACTCAATTAGTTTCCAAAATTTCTAGGGGTAGCGCGACCAAAATTCTTATTTTCAGGAAATTTCCACTTCAAAAATTAGTAAAAAATCAAATATTCATTAAAAAATTATCAGAAAAATCGAGCATCAACTATATACTGTTAGCTAACTTCTAACCGTTGCAATTTTAAAAATTCTAAAAAAAAATTCACCGTACGAGGGTCGTACAAGAGTTGCTATGTTATGTTTTTCTAACAAAAACAACACCAATTTGTTTATGTCCCTCTTTTGAACCCCTTAATCTCAAGCATTTTAAAAATAAATTACTAGTTTAGAAAGTAGACTTGGAGTACTTCGATATTTTTTTTGTTCCATCTCAAAATTTTGAGAGTAACTATCCTCAATTTCACGTCCATGGTTAGTATTTCCTGATTTCAGAAAAAAGTTGTCCACTTAGGTCCCCTTTTTGGGAACCATCTTGGTGCACTTACCCAATGGGTGTTTAGAGAGGACCCAAGAATGGTCGATCTTAGTGATCCAATCAGAGTCGGTCGTTGAAGATGTGTACTACACCAATCATGTTTGGATCTATAAATTTTTGGGGATGAGGGTTTCTCTCCCATTTATCGATACCTAGATCCATAAGACATGGAACCTAGAATGAAACTTTGATATTTTCATGTCTGTAAATAACTTTTTGTGGTGTATTTTTCATGCATTTATGATCAGAACAGGGATTTTGAAGGTGTTCCATATTTCTATAATCAGGTGGGTCTCTTCATAAAAACATGGCATGTTAGTTTTAACTCAGTGGAGGAGTTACCCTCTAGGGTCACAGTTTGGGTTCGTCTTTCTCAATTGTCGCTCGAGTGTTGAAGTGACATATTACAATCGATTGCTTTGTTGTTGGGAAAACCTATTGATCCTTGTCAACAAACTTTGAATAAGAATATTTTTCCTTATGCATGAGTATGTACTGAAATTGATCTGATTCAACCATTGTCAGATTCAGTTACATGATTGTTGGTTCTTGCTCTTGGACTTAACCACTAGATTAAGAGACATTACCTTTTAGATGCAAGTTGTGTCATGAATATGGTCATCTTCAAAGGAGGTGTCCCTGAGGTTCTAGTGTTGGTGATATAAGTAATGCCACTTCTCAATCTATTTCAAAGTTAGACAAGGGTTCTCTTGGTACTGGTGGTTCTCTCTCTATGGTGTGAGATGCTTCTAATTTAAGTAAGAATAGGTCTTCTACCCCAACCTTGGGTTTACAACAAAAAACCCCAAAAAAGGAGTTCTTGAGAAACCTTTTAAGGTTGGTAGAAAGAAGGATCAGGAAAAGGTTAAGATAATTCATGAGACGTTGGTGGATTCAGGTTGAGTGAAGAATATTGATGGTCACTTCTCCCAACCTCTATGATGATAGTGCCTTCTTGGAATGTGACGGGTATGAATACAACCCCGAAACAAATAGCTACTTAGGATCTAATTTATTTTAATTCTCTTGATGCGGTTTTCCTTTAAGAAACTAAGTTATTTGTTGATATTATGTTGAGTGTAGATTTGAAGATTTTGAGCCATGGGTAGTGTTACTATGTTGGAGAACTTGGCATCTTTGGAAAGGTGGCCAATTTATGGGATCCACATAGAATTAGTCCAATCTGGTGGTCCTCTTGTAGGGGAACAATTTATTGTGTTGCTTCTCATCTTGAGTCAAGGGAGACAGTTATTTTCTTTAATGTTTATGCTCTGACTTCATTGGAGGAGAAGAAGGGTGCTAGTGCTCGCCTAAAGACTTCTTCGATGATTTTTCAAGATAATATTACTCTCTTGAACTTGGTTGACATAAAGCCTATTAATGGGGTCTTTACCTAGAATAATAGGAGTGGGGAAGCTATTATTTCAGAACATCTAGATAGATTCTAGGTGTCTACTTTCTGGATGGGAGGTAGGTGGCTAACTAGCTCTAAGATTTTAGAAGGGTGGGGTTCAGATCATTAGTTAGTCAAGTTTGTTGTTCACTTACCCTGATATTGTATAAAGAAGTCTTTTAAGTTTTATCTTATGTGGTTAAGGGATGAATATCTTCATGATTTTTTTCTTGGATTGTGGCATCTTGGGAAGCTAACACATGGTACAACTATGTACTCCTTCTCAAAGAGGCTATAGTATGTGAAGTATAGGTTGAAGCATTAGAATAGGCAACACTTTTGTAATGTTTTTTAAGCAAAGCAGAATGCTCAGGCTCAATTGGATTTGATTACTAGGAAGATTCGGGATCAGGGCCTCACATAGGAGTTAGGTTTGTTGGAAGCTACTATAGTGATGAAAGTTGAGGAATGGGAATTGAGAGTGGATTTAAAACAAAAAGGTCCCACATTGAATGGCTTCAAGTGGGGGATTAGAAAACTTATTTCTTTCACAATTCGATTAAGGATAGAAGACAAAGTAATGTTATCTCTTCCCTCTTGACTTCAAATGGGGAGACTCTATCCTCCTTTGCTTTTATTTCTATGGATTCAATTTTTTTCTTCTTTTCTTTGTTATCCAAGGACTCCCCTCCTATGGAGGTGGATGAAGTTATGATTTTGGATTATATATTTCCTTTGGTTACTAGTGAAATTAATGACTATTTTCTTAATCCTATTTCTTTATTGGGGCTTGAGAATGTTGTATTTTAGATGAAAATAGGAATTTAGTCTCCTAGCCCTTATGGGTTTTTGAAAGAATTATTTCAAGAGTTATGGGAGGTGATTAAGTTAGACCTTCTAGAGGTTCACAAATCCCACATGAATAAAAAAATGTTTAAGTCCTGAAAGCTACTTTTCTTGCCCTCATACCAAAGAAGGATGGGGCTAATACTCTGGATCTTTTTAGGCCAATTGCTTTATGTAATGTTGTATACAATTTAATTACAAAGTTTATTGTTGAGTGACTGAAACCTTGGCTAAGCAAGCTAATTTCTAAGGAGCAAGGGAGTTTTGTTGCTGGTAGGCAGATTATGGATGGTGTTATCATTTTTATTGATACTATTCATTCTATGGCATATTCCAAGGAGAAAGTTATGTTTATTAATTTAGATATGCAAAAATGTTATGATCATGTTAAATGGGCTTTCTTATTCAAGATCCTAAGAGCATTTGGTTTTTCTAGTAAATGGATTGAATGCGTTAAGAGTTGTGTCACTTCTCCTTCATTTTTGGTGTTTATTAATGGTGAGCCAACAAATTTGTTTGGTGCTTCTAGGGGTTTTAGAAAAGGGAATCCTTTGTCCCCCTACTTGTTCATCCTACTTGTTGAGGGCTTGGGGAGGTTTATTAGATCTCAGGTGCAGAGTGGCTAGTTGATTTTGTGTTGCTAATTTCAAGTGTATTTAGACTTTGGAGTATGTTAGTGTGTTCAAATGGAAGGATCCATAGAAGTGGCCTCCTAGTGGTGTGGTTGGGGATTGTCAGGAGCTTGCTGAATTTTGTAGGGTTGTTCTTGCAATTCTCTTCCTATATGAGATGTGCTAACTTCGGGTCCTGATCCAAAAAGTAATTTCATGTTTCCTTAGGATATCAATTTCTTGATAAGCAGTTGTTTGGGAGCTCAGAGTTCTTGTGGTGTAAATAGGTTTGGAATAAGTTTTCTTGGGATAAGTGTAATTTCCTCTCCTAGTTAGTGGTGCAAGAACAATCCCTTACCTAGGAGAATCTTTGGTAGTGGGGGTTTTAGGGTCCTTCTATGTTTGTTATGTGTGTTGGCCATGAATATTTCATTCCTCATCTCTTCTTTCAACGTCCTTTTGTGAAATTTATCTGGCACTCCTAGTGGAATCTTAGACATCTATCATGTAGACATGATTCTTCTTTGGAGGAATTTTGGATGAGCCTAAATTATCCTCTTGTAAAGACTTATTTTCTTCTTATAGCCCGGATTATTGGTCCTAGTCTAAAAATTTGGCATATTTGGTTGGAGCACAACTGTAGGATTTTTTGTATAAGAAATTTTTTGTTAGTTAAATTTAGTTGAGAATTCTAGAGGGTCTTCATGAAACATCAACTGGTAAGTGTGATTTTTTTGTTCCTATTATGCCTAATGATCTTGCAGTGGTAGGTGCTCTAGGTATTTCTATGGAGGGAAGGAGAAACTTGATGACTGTGCGTCATGGGTGTGGGAGCTAGTGGGTTAGTCGTATTGGTCACCGATGTCCACCTACTTTCGGAGAGCTAAAAATTAATTCTAATGGATCATCGAGAGGTAATCTAGGGCATACTAGAGTTATAGATATTTTTGGATAATAAATTTCTTGTTAGTTAGAATTAGTTGAGAATTATAGGGGGTCTTCAGGAAACATTGAATGCTAATTGTGATTTGTTTGTTCCTATTATCCTTGATGATCTTGTAGTGCAAGGTTCTCTAGGTAATTCTATGGGGGGAAGGAGAAAATTTATGGCTGTGCGTCATGGGCGTGGGAGCAAGCTAGTTAGTTGTATTGGCCACCGATGTCCACCTGCTTTGGTAGAGCTAAAAATTAATTCTGATGGATCATTGAGAGGTAATCTGGGGCATACTGGAGTTAGAGGTATTGGTAGAGATAGTTCAGGGGTGGTAATTATTTTATTCTCTATACATAGAGGTAATCATACTAATAATCTCATGGAGGCTATAGCTATTCTTTTGGATTAGAACATGCCTATGCCCTTGGTTGGAGGTGGATTATGAATTTTATTCTTAGGCTATCATTGATATGTTGAATAAGAGACATTTTTAGGAGGTGAACCTATAGTTGGTGATGGTGGCTAAACAAATTATTTCTCTATGCACTGCTTTGGATTCTATTTCTTTTTTTCATGTTCCTTGAGAGAGGAATAAGGTGGTGAATGGTTTGGCTAGGTGGGGATCTAAGTAGGTGGCCCATGCTTCCTCAAGACATTCATAATAATTCTTTAGTGTCCTTCTCATGGCCTATGAATGGTTTATATTATGTGTTTATCGCCTATCAAACCCATCCTTATCTAACTCCTAATAATTAGTCCTATACCTAACTAGGGGAAATTAATTGAGGTACAACTTCATTAAATCCTAAAATTGGCATTGGAGGTCATCATCATGAAAATCCAAAAAGATCCAAATAATCTTTTTGAAAAGCTAAAAAAATGAAATATCTCCAAAAATCCAAAAAAATAAAACATGTCAAAAATTTAAAAATTAGTGTCAAGTCCTATTATTCTAAGTCTATTGAACTATGATGTCTTTGCACATGTTACATAGGAAATTACATCATTAGTGATCACCCAAGGCACTAGGTCAGTCCTTTAGGGTTTATGAGGTCAAGTCAACCATGATTCAATCCATAATAAATTATCCATGGTCAAGGTCAATCAAATTATGATGTCTTTATGCATGTTACATAGGCAAGGCCATCACTGATGAGCCCCCAGAGAATTAGGAAAGTCCCTTAGCACTTTTCAATACTATCATAGTCCATATCATTATAAATCATCCTTTACTAAAATCAACATGTTGATCGAACACAAATAGTTATCTGAGTCTCAACTAAATCACAAATCAAAAGGCTAACTACCCAACTAGTCTTCAATCAAAACTGATTAATTACCTAATCGTCAAAGAAACATTTACCAATAAATCAATGGTCTTATACAAGAGGTGGCATTGTCAAAATTAGACTTGACATCTTATATGACTTACCTCATTTCTTGAGGCCAAACTTGGTCCTATCATTTGTCTTATATAGGATGTGTCCTTCTTGAAATGAGACATCATCATTTATCAAATTTATTATTTTCTTTATGTAGGTGGTTGCACGATCAAAACCAGACATGATGTACTATATGAAATTCTTCTATTCCTGAAACTAGGCATTGTCCATCAATTAGTCAATCAATCCTATTAATGTTATAAGCAAACAATCATTGGAAAATGATCTAAATGGTTGTTGGCTTTGTTGGTCTAGTTTATCTTATCTTTTTCTTGATTTATCATTGGTCATATTACTAGACACCTTTAGGATGTCCCAAGAAGGATTTAGAGGATGGATGGTGTCTCATATCTTAACTATTCTTTGATTGTTGTTTGCATTTTGTCCCGAAAAAAGACTGGGGCAACTTTTCTCCTAGTATGCAGCATGACACTGCTTGTCTATCAACTATTTCTTTTTGAAAAAGGATACCATTACACACCTTGTTCTATGTAATTCCATAGTTTTTATTGTCCATTATTCATAATTTAATTCCCAATGATGGTAAACATGCAATCCTATTATCTATCAAGAAAATATCGACTCCTCCTCATTTTGACAAACTTCGTGTAAACATTCATTTCCTCCATGCTCACATTTCTTCTATTCCCATCTTAATGGAATCTTACGACATACAAAATATACTACATACATAATCATGTTAGAAGAATCATAGACATCATCATAAGCATATTAGTTCATCCATATTGCATCAAAAAATAATAAAACATATATAGCATTCCATCATAGGGAATCATCCATATAAGCATCACATGTCATAACCATATGATACCATCCTACATCCATATACTATTAGCATACATATCATTGGATACATCTTGCATAATCCCTGCATACCATAAGAAATATATCATACATATTATTTCATTTACATACATACATGTCCATAATCCATATCGCATCACATCATAATCATAATGCATCTATAACATTTCAAATAGTACAATAAAGGTAAATTAAGTGCATCCATCCAGACATCATAACATAGAAAATAGCATATAAGCATAAACCATACAATATACATCCATAATGTATCACCATATAGAATCATCTCATAATCATATAAATGCATAACATCATAAGCATCATAATCCATCACATAGACATGCATATAACATAGGAACATAAAGCATGTAAGTCATCGCCAAAATCATGCATCTCGCATATATATATATATATCAAAAATGGTGTCATAGTAGAGTATCATGATGTATCTCAAAATGGAGCTTTCCTGCTCAAAATGAAAAAATCAATGTCTAGTACATGTATAAAATAAGTCTCTCCTGAGTTTCCCATATCTCTTGAAGGATATGGTCCTAATGAGGGAGGTCTATCCTGCTATGGATGTGATCCTGAAGCCCTATGTCCTGGTCCTAATGGTTGACCATATGGAGAGGGACTAGATTGAGAGACTCCTCCACTTCTCTGAGTCTAGTGAGAGTATGACCTCCTATGGCTTTGGGTCTATGTGTATCTTTGTGCCCTCTTTTTCGATGGCACCTAACACTATATAAATCCCTATAATATCAAGCCTCTTGTCCTACCTAGAATATTTTATGACCTATCTCGACCATGAGTCTAGACTGACAGTCAAAATAAAATCTAGACATTATTGGTTGACCCTTTATCTCCCAATGATGACAATATCTCTCTCAGTAGTGAGCCTATATACCTTAGCCTGTAATGCCTAGATCCATGCATGTGTATCTTGGATTCATGCCTAAAAATATATGATATGCTAATCCACTATAATGTCTCCCTCTACCTCCTTCATACCCTCCAAAATAGGCACATCCTAATAGCCCTCACTCAGATCCTCTCCCATGACGATCTCATGTTGAATTGCTCTCTCCTCCTCTCCCATCTCCTCCTTCCCATCTCTTGCTTAGCCTCTTGCATGGCCACCTCCTTCTCTCCCTCTAGTTTGGGTCTCTCTTGCTCTACCTTGACCCATAGATCCTCCTGCTCAGTCTCCTCCTTAATAGGTGAGAGTTGTCTAACTACTATTTGTCCTCTATCCCTCCTCCATTAGAACCTTCCTCCCCTATCTCCCCTATTGCCATCTCCATCATCATCACTCATGTCTCCTCTACCTCCATCTCCTCCCCTCCCATGTCCTCTATCCATAAATCTATCACATGGACCTCTACCCCTTTGCTCCACTAGGGCAAGCTAATCTCGATTTGTCAAGGGATCAGGCTTGTACATGGTACACCACACATCGTACTCGAACGTCTCCCCCACATTAGTAACCTCTACATCAGCACTCCATTGAATGAGATACAAAGCATCAATATCCTGCTCTATCATCACTATGTTGATCATTTATCCCCACTGAGTGATCTCTCACAAGGACCTAGCAAAATCTATTGCACCAAAGGAAAGCCCCTTCCACTCCATAAATTTTTTGAGCACCCTAGAATGTATCACCTGATAATGTGTTGTGACTACATGGTCCTCCCAATTAGATAACATGCCTACTGACAATAGGGAATATTCCATTTGTCATCCTCCCATGATTGAAAATCTTAATATGGTCTAGAGAAATGAAGCAAGCAAATCAATGGTGTGATGCCAATACTCGACAAAACTGACATTGGTCTATGTGACCACTCCTCCATGTATAAGAATACATATGGAATCCCTATTGCTAGCTATCTCCTAATAGGAGGTCAAAACATAATGATGTGCTCCCAAGCCCAGATCATAAGCAATATCATCCCACAGTTGATGGACTATGCCCCTTTGTAGGCAACATCATGCAACTAAAAGTATAACATGGCTAGAAGGTCCTCCCAATCACAATGCATAGAACCGTGATGAATCTCTCACATATGTCAGCTAGCACATCCTATTGGATCTTGTACTCTATGTCAAGCTTCACAATATCCTTATACTCAAAAGACCTCTTGATGAGACCAAAACCATGCTAGGGATCATACAAAACCCACTCCCTACAAATCACAACACAATAGGGCATATTCTGAGCTGAATTTATTTGGTACAACATTCAGGTGAGTTCACATTGTATCAAAGAGGGGCAAAATGTAGACACTGAAAAATGTCTTAGACCTATGAACACCATTTTCCATATCAAATCCCCTTCTTCCCTACCTAATGAAATAATTTTAATTATTTAATTAATTTAGTTCCCCCTTTTATTCTTCCTTGACTAGTTAATATTTATTTAATTACATCAGTAATTAATATTTCACTCTATAATTAAATAAATTCTCATTTATTTAATTATTTATTTTTATTTTCCTATTATAGTTAAATAATTGTTTTAGTTATTTACTTATTCATTACCCTTTTCTTCCACAATTTAATTCCCACCATTTTCCCTCCACTAGTAAATAATTATTTTTTGATTATTTACTAATTTGTCTTTTCATCCACTTTCTAATTAAATAATTATTTCCAATTATTTTAAGTAAAAGTCAACATTCCCTCTTCATCTATAATTAAATAATTGTTTTACTTATTTAATTGTAGCCTTTTCGTGCTAAATTAAATAATTTAATAAGTATTTAATTTACTCTAAACACCTCTTTTTCTTGCCAAATCTTATCTCTTATATCAATTAATTTCACCCTTGATTATGTTTGATTACCTTTTAATCTCCACCACCCATCCTTAACTAAACCCTATTTTTTCCCTAACCCTATTTCTTTGCTTCTCAAATCAATCTCATCCATTGATCTTCATCATTCAATCTTAGCCCTTCATTAAAATTTAGATTTATGTAAAAGAGACATTTTCCTTTCATTTCAAACCCTAGAAAACCACTATCTTTGATATTTTGTTGTCACTATCACTAGGCCTATTCTTGCATGCTACAAATCTAAGGACAAGCAAGCATATAAAGAAAAATGGAGAAGAAAAATGAAGGTGATTCAACCATGATGTATGAATTATGGTAATATTTATTTATTATGCAAGAATATAAAGAAAAATGGAGAAGAAAATGAAGGTGATTCAACCACAACATATGAATTATGGTAATATTGCTTTATTATTGTTTATGTTTCTATGTTCATTTATGCTTATTTTTGGATTAAGGTCATTAGGGTTTGAGTTTTATGTATTTTTTCATTGATACTATTGATTCATGTCTTTTACCTTGATTTTACCTAATTCTACACATATAAATCATGCATTATATGTAGAATTGATAATATTCTCCATCAACTTTATGATATTTGCAAGTAGATGGTTAAGCAAACTAAATGATTCCTTCAATGTAAAAACTTTGGAGGGTGGATGAATCAACATTAGAATCATTAAAGGAGCCTATTGAAGGAAACTTGGGTACAATAGAAGAGCTTGACAAAATTGGAAACTTATTTGAAGATGGAGGTAAAGTTGAGATTCAGGTACCCTTCTAAGCCTACAATTCAGCTGAACAATGATGGATTGTTGAGAAATATATGTTGCACTTGAAGACTCATCTTGTAAGTTATACATTTAGATATTTTTATTCTATTGAGGTTTTCTTTTTAAATAACTATATTGTCTTATAATTTATTTATTTTCAATAGTGGCAGATCAATATATGAATGCAAATATCATTAAAATTAACAGCTAGCAATTCACCATCAATAATTCACACGAGAAAATTCACCACTGTGACAAATTCACCTCACAAAAAATTCACTACCATGAATTGCTAGTGGCGAATTTTCCATGAGGTGAATTGGTCACGATGGTGGTGCAGTGAATTTTGAGAGGCAATACAAATATTCTAATAAACTTTGATAGCCTTTTATTTTAAATTTATTTAGTCTAAATTGCAAGAGTCACTATATTTTTGTGTAATAATTATATATTTTAATATTCTTATAATTTTTAGTTTGGACTTTTCTTGTTTTTTTTCTTTTTGACAAGGCTTAGGAGACTAGGATAGTTCAAAATATAAATGAATAGATATAACAAGATTTAACTGATGATTTATATTTTCTATTTGGATTAGTTTTCAAAACTATAATTTTTTTATACTTTCTTAAAATTTCATAGCTTCTTTTTATTATTAATTTTTGTTGTACTTTTTTTTCTTTTCTTTCTTTTGACAAGGCTAAAAGAGACTAGGATAGATCAAAATATAAATGAACAATACAACAAGATTTAATTGGTGACTTATATTTTCTAATTAAATTCATATATATATATATATACTTAAAATTTGAAAGCTTCTTTTTATTATTAATTTTTTTTTAATAATTATATCTTTTTATCATAATTTTTATTTATGTATAATATGATTTGTTTTGGTTATAATTTTTAGTGAAAATATATTTTATTATACAAATAAGCTAATGTATTTGAATAGTGGAGAAAATATTTATATTATTAAAATTTGATTTTATTTATTTAAAAATTTAATCAATATAAATTAAATGATTCACTTTCATTGTGATAATTATACTTTTTTCTCATAATTCTTATTTTTTTAAGTTTGAATTTTTTTTTATTGCAATAGTGGTCATTAAAAATATAATATCAAAATATGAATGAACTAATGCATCATTATTTAACCACTGGAAATATCCATTACATTAGTATGTTAAATAAAATAGTTACAAGGGGATGCTTTATCCAACTAGGGAGAGACTAAATCTCATGATTTTTTGCTACAACAAAATGCTTTAGTCAATTAAGTCCAGATCCCAAGTCAAGATGTTTTAATTTTTATTGTTATTGTGATAATTATAATTTTCCATTTTTTTTACTTGTTTTTTATTTTAACTATTTTTATTTACATTTTAAAGGTTTTTAATGAGAATTTCATTAATCAAAGTAGAAGTGAAATAATAATGATTTAGCTATAATTATCTCTATTACTTAAGAATGTTTAAATAATAATATTTATATTTATATTTATTCTTTTAAGTTTGAACCTTTATTATCTTTTTATTTAATGTGACAATTATAGTTTTTATGATAATTTCTATTTTTTATTTGAAATATTATTTAATAACTATGAAAACTGCATAGATCTTATTATCACTACACAATGATTTAGTGAGTATGTTATATTATTTATTTAAATACATTTAATAAATAAAAAATTAAATGTGACAATTATAATTTTTCTCATAATTTTATTTTTTTATTTGAAATATTATTTGCTATAATAACAACTAGTAGAAAAAAATAGATCTTATTAAGAATGAATCACTATAGATTGATTTAGTTAGTAAGTTATATTTTTTATTTAAATACATTTAAAAAATAAATAATAAATTTTGTTGTGATATTTTTTTTTATATTTTTGATTGAAATATTTATTTTTATAATAATATTTAGTAATAACATGATAATAATGTATATATCAATTAAATATGCTGA
This sequence comes from Sequoiadendron giganteum, assembly GCA_007115665.2. Classification (NCBI taxonomy): domain Eukaryota; kingdom Viridiplantae; phylum Streptophyta; class Pinopsida; order Cupressales; family Cupressaceae; genus Sequoiadendron; species Sequoiadendron giganteum. The sequence continues at coordinate 14,707 of VCHN02003020.1, forward strand.
AAATATTTCAATTTAAATATTATATTAATTGACATAATATGATTATTTGAAAAAGAAAATAAAAAGTATAAATATTAATAATCTAAAAAATTGTTTTTAAACTAAAATTTGTAAATTGGGAGATTGATTAAAACATTTACGTTTGCATTTCTTTGTATTTTATAAATAATTAACATGATTGATCTTGACTTAACAATAAATCACAAAGGATATAAGATGAACAATCTACTTAAGATAATATTTTGTTTGCAGGTATGGCAAGACTGACATGGGCTACCTGCAGTGTGAAATTGACAGTTCAAATCAATAACTTTTGAGACATTTAGGAGAAAAGGTTGGAATTGGTAATGCAAAGCCTCATCTCTTTATAGATGAATTTATTTTGACACTAAAAGATGAGATTGAAATTTGCTATATACATCCTGAAAATTTGTGAGGTAATTGGTGACTACCTTTGATAACCATTGTTTCTCTGTTTTATATATGTAATTGGCTTATTTGAAGGTTTTTGACAAGAATTAAACAAGATGATAGTATTGTTCATG